>JAYDZE010266508.1:0-38188 GCA_034509125.1 Monilaria moniliformis
AACATTTTTCTTATACCAAACAATGGAATTGGAATTGGAGTCTCCAATTCCAATTCCAAGCTCCCAATTCCAAGCTCTCAAACATAGCCAATATGATAATATAATTTCGTTATACTATCTCTTGCAAAATTATGCACATGATGTTTATGAAACTTGGATTATCGAATCCGATTAATATATCAATATTGGAAAATTAATGAGGTTTATGAGTATAGAGACAAGTTTAAATAAGATATAGGTGGGTCTGGGCTCCCATCTAACATATGTTGTTTTAAGTTGTCTTGTCGGATGAATTCATCCTTTTTAAATGATAGTCTTTCAATCGTGTTGATGGAAGCTGTTCTTCTAATATTCTTTATTCTTTTAAAAACCAGCATCAATGGCTATGAAAGAGCAGCATGCATGTATTGCAAGAGCATGTGCAGCCGAATTCACACTGCGATACATATGCAAAATACTAATAACCGAACCCCGTTGAACAAGAGTGAAGAGACCCTTTAGGGGTGTTTGGTAGTTATATTAGGATTGTGTAGTATAGTTAAATCGTGTTAGTATCTAGAATAAAATTTGGATTAGAAATAAAGATAAGGATTTTAGTATATTGTTTGGTAAGTAAGATACAAAATATGATAAAAATAAATAGAATGTTTGGTAGGCATAATTATATTATAGATAAGATGTGTAATAACTTTTTTACCCTTTTCAATTATAAATGCTATTTATAATTTTAATAATAAATAACTAGTTAATTTTGAATTAATTACCTAAAACCTATAATTAATTTTGATCTCAACCGATTAATTATGAATTAATTATTATTTAATTATATAGATTATATAATTTTTTTAAACTTAGTATATTAATTATTAATTAATTATTAGAGAAGTAATTATTAATTATTAATTTTAAACTTAACTGATTAAGTATTAATTAATTATTAATGAAAGTCTTTAATTAACCAATTAATCAATGAGGATCAATTACATTTATTAACTGATCAATTAGCTCATTAATTAATTTGTGTATAAATGATTAAATAATTGTGACTTATTAGTTAATTAATTTGTTAATAAATAAGTAATTAATTTGAGCTATCCTAAGGAAATGGTAAGATAAGTTGTCATAGATTAACTCACTAGAATAGTGAATTTCAAGCAAATCTAGACAAGCCATAATAAATAAACACGGACCTCAACTAGTGTACCAAACACAATATTTTGATCTATTAAGTTAAAATAGTATATCCTAACATAGCAAAACCCACACACCAAACACCCCCTTAGCAAATTAGTAGAAAAAAAGATCATCAAAGATAAAGATACCAAATTTTAGATTTGTAGGCTAAACATAGCTTCGTATCTTTCTTTGATGGAAAAACTTTTATGTTTACTTTCACCAAAATGGAGGTATCAAGGAGTCGGCAAGTATCTGCATCAAAAGCAAGTCAGCTAAAGCTTAGATTCAGACACAAGACTCAAGTCTCAAAACGGGAAATGATCTACCTCTTCATCCTCATCCACTTCCTCGTCCTTGTCTATGAAATCATCCGTATCAATGTCCTCTATTTCTTCATCCTCTTCATCTTTGTCAAGCTCTTGTTAGCCGGTCTATCCTTCAAACCCGTGCTCAATACCACAGTTGCCCCCCGCGACTCCTCCATGTCTTTCGATATTCTCCTTTCTGCGTTCTTCTTCCAAACATTCCTTCTCTGCTCGTATCTGTCAAGATCGACCCTGCAAGAAGAGATTGCGAGTGAATGGAAGTCAAACTAGTTTTGCTAGCAGTTTCTGTAAGTACATGTAGGTTTCCATGTACTCTTCTGCACTGGCTTCAATTGCCTTAAAGAAGGCGTTCATCGCTGAACCGGTGACTGCAGATACTCCAACTGACCTCGGATGACTGTAGAATTCCTCTAGCGATAGGGAGAGGCTACACGTCAGGCTTGATGTATAAGAATGATTCGAACCCAGTGCTGCATGAAATACCATGAAATCTTTCATCCACTGCGCATAATAAAGCAAGCTGTTCAGTGGCGACAAATGATATAACGGAAACTATATAGTAGTTAAAGGCTTAAAGCAGTTCTGATAACGGAGCATTTCGTACATAACAGCCGAAAAAGCATACCTCAATGCAAACTCATGTTGTGCCACATCTGTCCTGTTGAACACCAGAACTAGTGGCAACTGTGTTTTGCAGAGAATGCTACAGGCATTCATCATATTGCTCATGAAGGTAGCTGGGCAAGCTGAACGGGGCATATCAACAACATAAGCAATTACAGTGGGAAATGTTGATGCAAAAGCTTTTGTATAATAGCTCCAGATGTGGACCAAGTGAAATTTTCGATTTGGCCAGGAGTGTCCACCAACACATAGTCAAGCTGATCCGCTCGTTTCTCTAATATCATCTATCTGACCTACAATTTCAAAGACGATTAAGGTAACACCTTAGGTCCCCCTATTTAAGATTTGATAGCTAAAGTTGCATAAGGTGCATACAAATGAATTTTGGTGAATAAAAGAGAATGTAGCATTATTTTTTGAATTGATTACACATCCGTGTACTTCCGCATTATGAAGACATGCCGTACGTGATCTTTTTATTTCACATGGATTTCTAAAATGATTTCCAAGTAAATCTAAACCAGAAGCACAGTGGAAGGACATGCGGTAATCACTTAGTTTGGTGATAAGGTAATCAGACGATGCAATATATACATTTACATCAACAAGACATACACATAGTTTATAAATCCTAATTAGTTCAATCACAAACTGAGTGCTAACTACACAAGTTCGAGGCTTGGGAAGAGCTTGCTCGTAAGACCAGCTGATGAATTGTATTTGAAAAACCACACCCTTGCATAGCAAACAAACCATACATATTTATAGTAGCAAACCAAACTAACTCACAAAGACACATCTAGTTGAATATATAGCATATGAGGTCCAAAGTCACAAACTCACAAAGTCACAAAGTCAAAAGCTCCATGAAAAAATTACCTCATCAAACTTTGTTGAGAATAGGTTGAGTGAAGTCAAAATTCCTCCATTTGGCCCATGATGGAACTGCTTCATGACTTCCTTGTATCGAACAGTATCTCTGATGTCAATGATTGCACCAAAAGGAAGTGTCAGGATAGCAGGATCAAGATTCATAACATAACCTCAAATATTTGATGCCATAGTGTGGCTGACTAGCCGGTGAAGAAATGTAGTCTTTCCACATCCTGTAAAATTTGAAGATGAATATCCAAATATAGTCATGGAAGTTAGACGAATAAATAGTTAACTAAATTGTGTGTGTGTGTTGTTCTTTATTTTTGTAAATTTATTATAAACCAACCAATACCTGTTATCCCCACAACTATTATGATAACTGGCTTTTTCTTAAAGCTGGAGGATGGTTCTCCAATATTCAGATCCTTCATTGTTTTGGATATGTGGTCGGCATCTTTATTCTTTGAGTTACACAAAAGAAATAGAGCGTACATCATTAAATGCGTATAACATAGGTAAAGAGGAAATCAAATGAAGAATTGATAAATTAGGCATTTACCTCTGTATCCCATTGAGCCACTGAAGCAGCAGGTGCCTTTGAGTCGATATCCATTTCTTCTGCCCATAATGCAAGACTCATATATCAAACTCAGAATCCTGAAGCTTAAAGAAATGTTGTATACATAAGAGATGTGAAATAGAAAGAAAGAGAAAACCACCAATAATTCGAAAGGATTTCATTGCAAATTACACCCAAACATTATGACTCCAATATCGGACCGGACTCCCCAGCTTCGACCAAACTGAACCTAAGCCGAATTATCTACCGTGTAATGTGTATTTTCTCAATTAAATAGATAGGGTTAATGCAATCAGTTAGCAGTGGTGATCAGTAGCAATGTAGCAGTTATGGCAAATCAATAATGTATATACAATCACAGTCACTGTTTCCATCCAATTAGTGGCTCCCAATACAGATGTGCTCCATATTCATTTCAGCTCGTTAGACAGACAATTCCAACAGTTAGTTTAAGATTGACGATTTATTTGCTCATTCTTCTAGCTTCACAAATCATGTAGATATCCCTTTCAATCTATCATCATTCTGTCAGGTCATCAAATCTTTTGGATTTGTTGCGCTGAACTAATACAAAATTGAATCTTCATATTAAGCCATGGAAGCATTTTGAGTTTCCAAGCTAGTCTATGCGTGCAGGATTAAGGGAACAAATCAAACCTACTGCCAGATGGATGATACTTACAATTTCAAACCACTCTTATCATCACAGACCTGTCCATTAGCTGTTTTTACAAACTGAACGTCCTCCGCAAGGTCATCCTCTACAAGAATCCTCCCGCAAAGTGAACAGCATCTGTTTTTATGTCAAAAACGAACCCTCCTTCAGTTCACACAATTATCAGACCTCACTATATACCATAAAGACGAGACCTTTTAAACTAGGCAGGTAAAAAAATTCAAAAAGGAACACACATTTTAGAATAAAAGGAAATCTATAGAGATTATGAGGCGCCATTGTAACGGCATTAGAAAGCATTACGTTTTGCCTCCAGAGTTGTCAGTCCCAACATTGTTCACACAGTCAGGACACTACAATGGCATCGCATTCCCTGGACATAACCGAATTAAGCGTTGAAGAAAATCATCAAACGACAAATTACCATTTAATAAAAACAGAAAGCTACTCAGCTCACTAAAGGGGAGCAGATTAGAAGAATTACGGTTACTGTTAACAAGTACTGCAACTAAACTAGCAATAATTCTTCACCATGAAATGCAACTTGCAGAATTTCAGAGTAGACTTTATTTAGGTTGTAATTATCATGTTCTCTCTCTCTCTCTCTCACACACACACACACATATCAACATAACACGAATTCGTCGAAAAGCCATTGATTCAAACTTCGCTTAAAATTTGGCATACTTCTAAAAAGTCACAACGTTCCGTCTCAAATCAGCGATTTAAATGCGAGAGGATATCAGAGTATAATCGGTTAAAATTTGGCGTTTGAGGCCTCCATTTATAGATGGCGTGTCCGCTAAAAGAAGCTAGACGGCGGTGCTTAAAGAAGAAAAGGCAGCACCAGAAACAAACCTGGTGACTGAAACAATCGCCGGCGGCGGTGGAGAGCAGCGGTCAGTCTTCTCTCTAGTCCAAACACTCGTTCTAATATTTTCGCTCACTGCCGCTGGGAGAGGCTGCGGGTAGCTGTTGATGGAGCGTGAAACGGCAAACGAGTCGCGCGCAAGTGAAACTCTTGACGGAGTTTGCTGTCTTTTTATATATTGGCCATGGTAGCCAAATTGTTGCCCTTAGCCCATTTTCATGCGTAGGGCAGCAATGCTGTGCGCGCCACCCGCAAAGGCACAAGCACAACATAGCACTGCAGAGTGTGCACGCACAGCGTGTTGCACGGCCCCTTGTGCAAATACACGGCCGCACACATCACTCATCCGCCCGCGCGCACATCACGCGTCTACCCACCTATGTCGCCGCCACACGCCCACCCCTGCCAATAGGCATTGCGCGTGTAGACCTTGCGAATGGGCATCTTTAAATTTGTTTCTTTTTATCAAATTTGAAAACAATCTTTTTTAATTATAAAAAGAAAACCAAAAAATCATTTAATTAAAAATTAAAATTCAATTTTCTTTTATTTATTGAAAATCAAAAAATAATTTTTATGGCAATTTTCAATTATGGTGAAATATCATATTTAGAAACATATATACCATACTTCTTTTATGTGCTTTTAATGTAAGATGAAAGTTATCATATAAATATATAGAAACAAAATGTGAGATAAGTTAAATTTTTTATGTGCGATAAATTAACATACTAGATGGATGCTGCTCCATAATCTTCAATCAAATCTTTCTCTGACTTGGCTTCAACTGAAATTAAAATGACATCTAATATTCGTAAAATTAAAATAACATTTAAACATATTTCAATATATTTTTAAAAATGTTTTAGAATTCAAAATATTTTTTATAGTGAAATTGATTTTTTAATTTATTTATCTATTATTATATTATTTTAGTTAAATTATAAATATAGATTAAAGAATTAATTTTATTTTATTTATATGTAATTATTTATTTTACTAAAATTATTATTGAAAATCAAACTAGTTGCCAAACAAATTGAAAGAATATAGAAATTTTCAATCCGAGCGGTTTCGGTCGAACGATATCTAGGTGTGTTAGTAAACTTTGCTGCGTCATCATCCTACTATTTAACTGTGCAAAAAAATTAACAAACGCCGCTGCCGTTTCCCTCGGCCCACTAATTGAACAGTTGAACCTCAGCTGGATCGTGCCAAAACCCCACCATCACCAAATTCTGCGTTGATACTCTCAATTTTCAAACCGTCGATCCACCACCATCTGGTCACAGCGATTGTCCTTTCCCGGCTTGGCTCAGACTCGCGCCTGCGATCGGATAATCGCGTTTTACCGCTGGCTGCTAAGGAAGGAGGGTAAGGAGTAGGCACTGCCGAGATTTTACACCGCTCAAAGGGACCGTTTCCGGAGAAGACTTAACTCCCGTATCAATTGTGCCGCTGCGGGAGCGAAGTTATTAGCTTCCGCTGAATTACTTCTAATAATCTGCTCTCCTTCACTGAGGTGCGAGCTTTCTGTTCTGTTAAATGGTGATTTTGCCGTTTGATGAATTTGTTAAATGCTTGATTCGATTAAGTATATCCAGGGCGCGCGATGGCGCCGATGTGGTGTTCTAACTGTGCCAAAAACGTTCGAACTGATACCGCTGAAGGCAAAACGTAAGGCCTCGTAATGCCGTTGCAATGGCGCCTTTTTTAATCTAAAATGCTTGTTGCTTTTGACTTTTTCTTTTTCTTTTTCTTTTTTGTTTACCCATCTAGTTTAAAGGTCTCGTTTTAATGGTATATGGTGAGATCAGATAAGTGTGTGAACTGAAGTTCGGTTTGTTTCTGACATAAAAACAGATGCTGTTCACTTTGTGGGAAGGTTCTATCTGAGGATAACTTCACGGAGGAAGTTCAATTTATGAAATCATCTGATGGACAGGTTTGTGATGTTAAGAGTAGTTCTAATCCTTAGCATCATCTATTTGGCAGGAGGTCTAACTTCTTCATTTAATAACGTGTTACCTAGACTGCTAGCTTGGGCAAATCAAAATGCTGCCATTGCTTGATATGAAGATTTCAATTTTGTATTAGTTCGGCGCAACAATTCCAAAAGTTTTGCTGACCTGAAAAAATAACGAGAGATTAATGATTTGTCATCTATTTGTGCTACCTTTTCCTTTCTGTTGGGTTTATTTTCTAGTTCTACTGTTACAATGCTGCTAAGCTTTGCTTAGTTCCTAAAACCTAAGGCTTAGGTATTGCTTTGTCAAAGAGGATAAAGGAAAGGTTTATGTTGTATTTGAATTGAAGATTTGGCAATATCTTTGTTATCTTCTGGTGGTTGTTCAGATTGGATTTGGAGAAGGAATTGAAATTCATTACTCCCATTTTGAACTTATTTCTTAGTGATCTGCATGAACTGAAAATCCACTCAATGAATTGGAAACCCATTACAAATCAATGAATTCCCTCATTTCCAATGCAACCTCGAAGGATAATTTTGAAGTTGGTGTTTCATTGGCACTTGTTCATTCAAGCTGTCCTTGGTTTTATATATTAATCAACTCCAGTTTATCCACAGGCACGCATGCAAGGTCGTTTTGTGGCGTCCGTCCAAACTAATTCTGAGAGTCGTGAGAGGACATTGAATGAAGGTAGATTATTGCTACTTACTTCATAACTCTTTATTCCTTATGCATAATTAACCTATGTGTTATGCTCGCTATTGTTGTTTGGATGCTAGAGCCTGGAGGCAATTGATGACACTTCTTGAGTGAAGTTTAAAATTCTCATATTGTGAAAAATGTACTTTTTCTAAAGTGCGCATTTACTGTTTGTTTAGTCAATACTTGGTTGTTATCAAATATATTTATGCATCTAGCCGAACATCATAAATTTTACACAAACTAAAGATATTTATGCTCTGTAGTTCCTATAATCCTATAGTTTGTATCATTTGTTCAAACTATGACTTATAAGATAATTTATCAAGAAAAACAGATGAAAACTAAAATTTGTACACTATATGAACATTGTAATGTATTTCCTTGGCAGTGGTTATGCTTAGATGGCTATCAATTAGGAGGTTGTATCAGTTACTCATATCTAACATGCTTTTATATCTTGTAAAATTTTGCTTATTTTCAACCTCCATATTTCTTATGCAATGTCCTTGGTTTGTAGCTTATAATGGAATAAACTATATAATGTATGCCTTGGAAATTGATGGTGGTGATTACATAGCTAGTGCAGCATTACGTTTATATAAGGTATAGCTCTTTCATTAAGTCCAAATTTCGTAGACATTTTGTTGATCAGCAATCGATGCAACTAATTATTATGGCACTTACAGTTGGCACTCGATAAGAACTTCACAAAGGGGCGCAGGAAGGAACAAGTGCAAGCTTCTTGTCTTTATATTGTCTGTAGGTAATGAGTCTCTTCAAGAGGACATCATTTTAATGTTTTTATCCATAGAAAATGAAGGCAGGCATGTAGTTTTGCAATGCAAGTTTGTTCCTAATATGATGACATTCTTTTATAATTTTGAGACTTAAAATTGAAGAAAAATGCTGCTAAAAGAGGCACAAGTATCAAAGTACAAACCTGCTATATATGTCGAATCATGACTCCTTAAAGAGAATAATGAAAAAATATCTTTTAAAAACCAAGCTTTAATTGTTTTCTCTTTTGGTTTTGCAGGGCTAAAGATAAGCCGTATCTTCTTATTGATTTCTCAGAACATCTAAGGATAAATGTGTATGTAGAATTTTCTTTCCTTTCTTCATCCTTCTTCCTTTTTATTTTTCAAAATTTCTGTGGTGTTCTTTTTCTTTTTCTTTTTTTGGGGGGGGAAAGGGGAGGGAATGATTTATTTGTTGGTGTGTACTTTATGTATTTTAAGCATGATCGCAATCATTTTCTCCTTTATGTATCTATTAAGGTGTTTCGACTTTGTTAAGGTGAGTGAAGTAGTATGTATAGGAGAGGATTCTTAATGGAACAAGGCCAGCTTTGTGCCAATACATCTTGAGTTTTAGGCATAAGAAGTAAGATGAAATACAGATATGAATCAAGCAGGGAATGCTGTTAATACTGTGAGTATTTTGTCAGATTCAAACTAGTGCTGATTTTTTTGGCTGCGATAGTTTGTTTGTTGCCTACTATCATTTGAGCGTACATGCTGAACTCTGAATTTTCCAGCTCCATCCAACCACCATCTTTTTTATACAATGCAAGAGATACGGACAACTTGCAGTTGAGGCCTTGCATTTTGTTTTAGCATTTGATAGGATGATTTTTGTGATTTTCTTACTGTTTAGCAAGTTAACTGTTTTCGATGATTAGAGATATTCTCCTGTGTTGGAGGACTTGGAACATAAATTCACAATTCTTTATGGGAAAATATGCAACCAAGGGCCTGAAGATTTGATATTTATATGATGAAAATGGTACAAACTATATGATTGAATTACTTCATAATGTGTAGCACTTGTAACCTAATCAGAAGGATTGATATGTGGTTTCTTTGTTAAAGAAGATGTTGGAGGTTTTGGCCAACTACTACTTCTTGTTTGTTAAAGAGTTCAGACTTCATAAATATATACATATACATACATATATATATGTGATATATATATATTTTGGAGTTGGTTAAAATAAAAACACATCTTATTGTGCGGACATGAGAACACTACATTGTACGTCAAATAAAGTTATTGCATTTTCTATTAATTTTAACTGCACTAAACACATGAAAATTTCACTGCCTCCGGGATTCAAACCCAAAAACTGCATTACTCTATCGAGGAGATGCATCCATCATAGATCTTCACACTCCAAGGATTGGAAATGGTTCTCACATTTTTCATGATAAGGATTCTCATTTAAACCTCTCTCTCTCTCTCTATATATATATATATATATATATATATATAACTGTAATTGTATGTAAGTGTGAACATCGTAGTAGTATATAAAAAGCACTGTTTATTCGTAAAAAAACATAATCGTGTTTGGAAATTAATCTCGACCATTTAGTAATGAAGGTCTATGGACTATATTGATTTTTGGTTAGCATTATAATTATTGTTTTTATATGATCATGGATTGGGTTAATGTGAAAACCAAGGTTTAAAAAAGCGATAGAGGCGCACGCAATGAGGTCCGCTTCATTGCATTGCGGTACTTGGCGTTACAAGGCGCATGTCTTTTGTAGGGTTCGTGAGGCGTGCGTTTTTTGGGATGAGGCACACGCAATAAGGCAATGCACGCCTTATTGCGTATGATGCGCATGCAACAGGGACTGCTATATTTAATGGGAGCAGTGTCAGCCTTGCTCTTTTGTCTAGTCTGCACACTAGCCTAGATTAAAAGAACCGCCGCCTTGCCTACCATTTGTTTCTTGTTTAGTTTGCACACTAGCCTGATTAAAAAAGCACTGCTTGCCTAGCTTTGTTTCTTTTTCAGCCTACACACTTAACTTCCATCATAAAACAAGCACCGCCTACTTCCATTAAAACTTGTGCCTTTTTTAATTGAAAATTTCAAATGAAATACATAAGAAGCATTCACAGTTTTTTGAAAATTCATATATATAACTATTTTGAAAATATTATATAAAACTCATGCACTTTTGAATTTCTATTTTTTGGATGATTATGAAATATGACTGTTTATTTTTAATTATATCAATCATTTTATGTTTTATTTGCTAAATGAATTGTTCTAGCATTGTGTATTTAATTATGAGATATTATTTTTATGAATAGGGTATTTATTTATTAATGTATACGTTTTTACGCCTTGAAACTATGCCTTGAGCCACCGCCTCGCGCATCTAGGGCACCCCGCCTCGAGTTGCGAAAACGAAATTTTAAACCTTGGTGAAAACTATATATTTTATGGGAACGTGAGAATACTGCACTAAACGTATAAAGTTAATGAATTCGCAGTGAATCTCATTACATACAAAAAATAAAAAATTTCCTCCTGATGGGATTCGAACACAGGTCCTGTATTCATCCAACAAGGAGATGCATCGACCAATCTTTATAATCAAAATGCATTGACCGGAATGCATCCACCGATCTTCATGATCGAAAGGCCAGAAATGATTCTCTTTTCTAGCAATATTTAGGAGTTCTCATTTGAATCTTCCCCATATTGTATGTATTCAAATTCTCAACAGAAAAAGTAATTATTTTTATCCTAGTCATCAGAACCAGAAAACTAGCTTTTAAGGTTTGAATTGGATTGAGGCAAGAATTTTAGCTATTTGGAAGCATGTGTACTTATTATGTTGGGAGTGTTGATGGTCTAAAATATCTGTATATATTAAGAATTCTGGTTTGCTGTCATTGGCTGCTATTCCCACAACCATTTGTATTGTGACTGAACAGTGTCTTTAGTGACTTACTTTCGGGGAAAGCCTGTTGGAAGCTGGTATTTTTGAATCCTGAGAAGAAAGAATCAAGCAAAGATCTTTCCGTGAGAATGTTGCTCATTGATGTATTCTTGGATGCGGAAAGGGATCTATTAAATTTAAAAGAATTTGGTATGGAGTTGAAAGTGCCCTTTATGGGCCCATGGGATGGCATTAAGGGTGATAATCTCTTACCCTTTCTACCACAACCCCGGAAAAACTGATAGCTTACCTGAAGTTGTTATCCTCTTGATTTGCTGGTCTTGGTCCATTTAGAGCATAGTCATAGAATAATCACTCATCACTAACTGTCATTATGTCAACAAGCTTTTAAAATAATAATCTACTTTTTGTTTGGATTGTGAAATCTCTTTTTGTTTGTTCTCTACGTAATACATCACAGCTATGTGCTAGGCGCGGTCTTTTTGCAGCTCTGCAAACTTCTTAGCCTTGAAGAAACTGGTCTTTTGCAAAAGCTTGTGGATCCCAGCCTTTTCATTCACCGATTTGCTGATCGTACGTACCTCCATTCTCCTGTTCTTTATATTCCAACCCTATGATTTTCAGTATGTACTTTTTAGTGATATTAAAATGAAATTTTGGAAAGTAGGATATGCTGATATTTTATCATCAAGGTAGATCTGTACCTTAATAGAATACCTGCTGATCTCAAGACAGTCAGGTGATCCTTGAACTAACTTTCTGAAATTTTGGTATCTGGTGGACCTTCAGTTTTTTAGAAACAGGGCTTAACATATTAGATCTGCAGAGGTAAAAATATGTTTGCGAAGCTAAAACATGAACTAAAAACAGTCATCTTTCTGGTCAACTTTAACTTACTCGTATCTCTCCCTCCCTTCTTTCTCCTTTTTTTTTTTATGGACAATATTTGAACTTTTATTTTTAGGTCTGTTTAGAAGCAGAGAGCAAAATGTTTCCAAAACTGCGCTTCAGATTGTTGCTAGCATGAAGCGTGATTGGATGCAGGTGAGAAGGGGAGGGGGACAGATTTCTCGTTTTCTATTTCTTAGGGTATAGTTATGTCAATAACCTGTCCCTTAAATCTTGCAGAGTGGGAGGAAACCAAGTGGGCTATGTGGAGCTGCGCTTTATATATCTGCTCTAGCACATGGTCTCAGTTGTTCCAAGTCTGACATTGTGAGTGTTGTTGGAGATAATATATAGTTTAGATGGTGGCTACATTTATTTAATTAGGAAGATGTTTATTTACTAACAGTGCATGCCATGCTGTCATGTCATGTGCCTGAACTAGTTAATCAAGGATGAAATTGATTCATTTTATATGGACGCATGAGTTATTCGTTTCATCAGAATGTAGGTAACAATATAATTGTGTCAATTGGCATTATAGCTTTTATAATCTGTCACACATATGCAGCTTCTTTTAGTTGATTATTCTACTAAAACCTATTTTTCCTTTTCACATATTGAGAACTACTCAGAATTTCAATTTCTCTTTCTTTAAATTTCATTTCTGCCTATGCTAACTTAAATAAAGAGTATGTGCCAACGAAAGCCAAGTGCTATATGTTTGCTGTGACAAATATCTTAATAGCCTGCAGACTGGCTCAGGTGTCCTGCAGACTGCAGTAGCTTCTGTATGATTTTCTTTTTTAGCTTCATTATGTCTCTGAGATTGTAAAATTACTACATGTTTCGGTTTGATGGAGCTTTATGTAATTCGGGTTTCTGAATTGTTGTCAGATTAAGACAGTCCACATATGTGAAGCAACATTGACAAAGCGGTTGATTGAATTTGAGAATACTGAGTCAGGAGGTCTAACGGTATGTGTTCGCCTATTTGAATTGATTTATCATGCTTTAGTTTTCAAAACATTTGTAGTTGGTAAGAGAGAGATCTGTACTGGAGGCAGATATTAGAATCTTTGAGTTCATTCATAATATTTCTGAGGGTGTAAAGTTTTACTATGTCATTACATTTCTATGGTCTGTGATACGATCATTTTGTTGTTTTAGGTTTTTATTGGCCTTGAAACATTTTTATATGTTCGATGGTTTACTTTCTAAATATTTGTTTATATTATGTGAACGTAGATTGAAATATTGTTGCATGACAATTGTAAATTAAGAGGTTGTCGTATTTCTATTGTTTACTTATATTTATGTATTTAGTATTCTTGTACTATTCTGGTTAGAGTACCAGGGAGAGAAGTCCAGCTCAGATGGTACTCTTAAAAGGAGGTTGTCATATTTATATCTCGTAGCTTTGTTTATCCAATTAAAACTGTTGGATGCTATTCATATTATTGTTGGTGTTATTCACTTTCCTGGGATCAATAGGACACTTTTCCCCTTAATTTTTGACTAGATTGAGGAGTTTGAGAAGAAGTCAGAGGAACTTGCCGCTCTGGCAGATAATGTTGAAGAGTCGCAAATGAAGTCTAGGAGTGGTGAGCTTCTATGTAGTCATAAGGGTGATGGGAAACCTCAGTTTGCTTACGGTCTTTGTAAGGACTGCTACAAAGTGGTAAATTCTCAACCTATAATGTATCATTTTGGCTTTACTACCATCTATATTTAGTTATTTACATCGCTTGTGCTTGTTATTGCAGTTCATGGCACTTTCTGGAGGCCTTAATGGTGGATCAGAGCCTCCAGCTTTTCAGCGTGCTGAGAGGAAAAGAATAATGGCTGAGGAAGCTGCTGCTGATAGATCTGAGAACCTAGATTCATCAACATTGCTTGGCCTGACTCAGTCCAACAGCAAACTTTTAAATGTAGTTTCTAACACTCTAGCAAACACCCACCTCCTCTGGTTCTTCCTAGTTTATATTAAAAGCTTTGAAATTTTTAAATATGTTTGTCTAGAGCATATTGTGCCTGCTTCTTCAAGAAGTACTCCATGTTAATCCTTGTGTGGTGTTTACTTATTAATCCACAGTCCCTTCTCAACAAAAAGGAAAGATGTGAGTATTTGTCTCATATTCTATGTCATATTACACGCTGAGAAAATGATGGTTTTTATTTTTATTTGCTGGTACTATTGACCAGCCTTTAAAATGATATGATCATATAATTACATGGTTACATTTAGGTATGAGAATGGACTCCAAATTATTCTTTATGTTGGGGTTTCTAAGTAAGTATTATTAAAATATTCCTTTTCGCTGGATATCTGTTGATGGTCCCTACCTTTTTCTTTGTATATTCTCGGTTGAAAGTCCAGAATTTCTTGGTATGTTTTAAGATTTAAACATCTTTGAACTATTACTATGGATTTCTACCTTTTTTCAGGTAATAGGCTTCTACTAGATCTTCTCTTTTTAATATCACAGTAATGTTTTGTTTCATGCATATCGTAGTCTGATGGACAAAGGAGCCTCAAGAATACAGTTCAAGATGGAGTTAAACAACCAGCACATCCTGATTTAACAGGCATGCTGATTTTTACTTCTTACACAGTTAGATACTAGAATGACTTGTCAGCGTATGCTTTATATTAATTGAGAATACCTGATTTTAATGAATGATTCCAGTAGCCACCTTGAAGTCGAACACCATGCATGATCCTATTGATGACAGAATGGATGCTAGCAATTTTACTTTGGAAGAGTCGGAGAGTTTATCGGACATTGATGACGTCGAGGTTTGTAAATTACCCGAGCTTATTTCATTTTAAAATTAATTGTCTCTTGTGATTATTAGATAATTACTATGCTTGTCTTTTTGGCCCAAATATAAAATAAAAAAAAAACTTATATTCTCTTTCGATGCCCATAGAATTATAAATTATTTGTCATGGTGCTCACCATGTCACACAAATCACAATGTAATGCATCAAATAGGTGCTTTCTTCTTTTAAATCTGATATCATATTATTAGTTACTGAGTTGTCACTTGGAACTATGTATTATCACGCAATATTTTATGCGCTCAACACCTCTTTGTAAGCTATAGACGTAGTTTCTGATTCTTTGACTGTTGAACTAAAACATAAGTACTCGCAGGTGGATGTGTATATTATTAATACTGAGGAGGAGAAGAATTTGAAAAGGACTGTATGGGAGGAGATTAACAGAGAATATCTTGAGGTATCAAAATGAGTTCCTTATCCTGCTTCCATTTCTATAGCCCACATGAGATAAGCAGAGCTGGATTGAAAAGAGATTCTCTGATTTTCATACATAAGTAACTGATAACAGATTCCAACTATTGTACTTTTAAATGCTATTCATTCTTGCGACAATTGAGATGAAGTTGCATCTACCACTATACAATTACAGGAGCAGAAAGCAAAAGAAGCTGCTGCAGTAGCTGCAAAGAAAGCTTATGAAGCCAGTTTTGCTAACTGCTCGGGTGATGTTGAAGGTGCAAGACAGCTCGCTGAGGCAGCTGCGGCAGCAGCTGCACAGAATAGAAAGGTGGGAGTCCTGATAATCGTATTTGTCAATTCTCTGAGTGTTTCATCTTCGTTATATTTGTTATATTCTCCGAGCAAGGTCAGGTTTGTCTTTATAAAAAAAAAAAGCACTATTATATATTGTGGACATGATTTGTTTTTAGCAAATTATTTTCATCCTATTTGTGCATGTTTTCTCAAGAGAATGTTAAATAGTCCGAGATGGGAATACATTTGATTTTGAAATGTACTCCTAAACAAGCGAAGCTAGCACTTTTGTAGTTATATTCTGAATAATTGGATTTACCTTACGAAATATGAATTTACACAAGTGTAACACGTTGAACTACAATTGCAGGAAAAACGACAAAAACGAGCTGCTGATTTGAAAAATCTCGAGCCTCCTGAAACTGCTAATGACGCATTTAAACAAATGTTAAATGGAAAGGTATGTATCTTTTACTTTACCTCTGGCCACTGCTACGATTTCCGGTAGTGCCTTCTAAAGCACTTAGAACTAGAAAATTTGAAACATATCATTATCATGTGGAACCACAACAGAGTTGAATTGGTATTCAGGATTATTAATGGAATGTGGTCTCCTTTAGACTCTTAGTTGAAGAATCAGTCTAGAAAACCATTTTATAGATCCCTTTTCAGAGCCTTTCAAAAAAACTCTTGTATGATCACTTTTGGAAAATATCTTTTCGATAAGCATGTTGTAGAGGACTATTTCAATAAACTTGCATCAGTTGCATCTGACTGACCCCTTCTGGAAAAAATAACTCAAGCCTCTTTGAACATCTTATTCTGTTCGGAAGTTAGCTGCTGACGTTTATATAATACGAGAACGCGCCAGAAATCTTATTCCAATGAATTTATCTGCTAATGTGACTACATGTTTAGGCATTTATCTGATGGAACTTGAACTTAAAGAAGGTGGTGGCGAGGTGAAAACTGGAAATCTTGGATTTGAATGACATGAAATATTTTTAAGAGAGACGCTAATGATATGCCAAAATTTCCTATGGATACATACAACTAATAATATGCCAAAAAAAACATCTATTTCTAGTTCAGTTCCATCACTACCTATATATGTCTGTGTATTTCCCGTTACTTACAATATACTTGAATAATGTACATTGCAGCCGTGGAGTGCTAAAATTCGATATGAGTTACTGGAGAAGCTTATTGATTCGGTAAGTGGTGGTTTTTACAGGTGTTGGAAGTTTTTCCTTCACTTTATTCCAAACATGCATTTCATTCGACAGAAAAGTATTAGAATTTGATATAAGTTGTGTATCAAATACATGAGTTGGTGTAGAAGCAGAAAAAGGATTCAGCATTTAGAAGCCATCTGTCTTGCTACAATACACTGTTTATTAACATCATTCGTGTTGCATACGGGAATTAGAGAACTGTTGCTTTAGTTGATGTGTTTGTAATCCATAAATTGGTACTCTTGCAATTTGAGCAGGATGAGCAGAGCCCCAAGATAAGCTGGAAGGAGACGGAGGCGGAGACGGAGACGGAGAAGAAAGCAGAAAAGGATCACGAAGACGATCGTGTGGAAGAAGATCCTGAAGTAGATGGCACAGAAGATACCTACGTTAATACTGAAGAATATAATTATGACCTAGATATTAACGATATGGATGAATTCTAGTATTTTTCACGCATAATCCATCTTGTATAATTATGCATCATGCTATCCTTAAAATACTTTACAGTTTTTTTTTAAAGAAAAACCACCCATTTTACATGTTTTGTAAATAGAGAAAACTGGAAATATCATAAACAAAAGGAAGCCTTGTGTGAGATCATCTTACATGTCAAAATTTATTAAACAGATCAAGGTAGCATTTTATTCAGTTTAGAGTTTCCAAAATCAAATAAAAATTGGTTTGCTTTGATATATGATGCTAGTTTGGAACTATTTGATTTATTAAGCAATTCTTGAATTTCCATTTTTTATCCTCGTATTTCTGAACATGGTAGATATAATCTACAAATATAGATACTAAAACCAATGATCTTGACCTCAACTGGAAGTAGTACAAACTACAGGAAAACAAGTTCAAACTAACAAAATTTGACTACTAAAGGTTGAACCGATGAACAAATTGATCAACTGTATAAGCTTACAGCAAATCTCCAGAATCTGAACGTCGATTTCTCCGGCTACCAGCTTCCTTCCTCCATTTCTGTTCGTTCAAACCAGTCAATCTCCGGCAGACATGCGGATCAAACCGTAGCTTCCGTAGATTTTCACGACAGCGAGAACGATCAACCGAAATTCCTCGGCACAGAACCGGAACTAACAGCTCGTCCTCTATGGGTGCTCGTTCGAGAGAATCGCCTGTTCCGGTGAATCCTCCATCTGATGCCGGAAACCTTGCGGGAAACGGCCTGCCATATCATCTGAACAGCATCGTTCTCTTTGGACGGATACTGATACTCATACATGTGTTCGATTTCTCGCAGCCTCTTCCACATCCTAGTCCACTCCTCTCTGCCAATATTCCTGGTAAGATTCAAGAGAAAGCCTTGTTTAAGAGCATCTGATGTGCTGACGAATACGCAGAACTCAGAGTAGTCAATAACATCTTCGTGGGGAAGCTCGATCTCATCGCTGATGATGACGGGCACGCAGTGGCTAGCTATAGCATCAAAGAGGCGGTTTGATGAGGGTGTGTCACCGGCTATGTTGAGGCAGAACTTGGATGAGCGCATGCCCTTCGAAGTCTGCCTAGCACCGTCCTTTTGGTAAGTTCCAAAAGAGAAGTGCACATCTGTTTCATTTTTCAGCATGTAGTATAGCTCCTGCCGAATTATTCCACCCTGAAATCGAGAAACAGAGAAAATGTTACACACGAGGCATCCAACGATGTGAAACGGACTAGGAGACCACAAAGAGCGAGAGGAAGCAGTTACACAAAACACAACCGGGATATGTGATGCAAGAAAACTAACTGAGATTACATCATATGGGAGAAACTGTTAGCTAACATAGGTTTCCCAAAAACGAGCATCGTTTAGAATCAATCTTTTACTCGATTCTCAATCAATCATCTGTGTTGGATAATCACTCTCTTATTTGAAAAAATACATCATGCCCCTTCTATTAAGTTCATAAGACACGCAGAGATCAAGAGCACCGAACCTTCAAACTCATACACATGCAGAGATCAAGAGCACCGAACCATCAAAGATGAATTGATTCCAAAAAAGGCCAGAAATCCTAGTCTATGTACTACTCAACTAACATATTAACTAACATATATAATCAGAAATACTCCTAGATTAAAGAGAAGGCGAGTGCTCTAATGCTGTCTATATAGTTCTCAACAATCATTTTGCAAAAACAAAGAATATAGGTTGATCATTAAATATGATGAAGCCAAAGAACATAGTACATATATACAAGTATAAAATGTAAGGAAACAAAGCCAACTTACATCTTTTCTGTAGATAGCACCCTGAAAATAGAGCAAGGTGGGACGAGTATCAAAACCAGACGAGTCATCCACGTAACTCTCAGTGACGTGCCTGTAAGGCGCAATCACGTCCTTCTCAACATTAGCAATGTTTGGAGGATACCTCCCGAAATCTGATAGAACGAATATTGCAGGCCACAGCTTCATCCTCGCGTCTAACAAACTATTCGGATGGTGAGCAACGACTATGTGATCTTTCCCACCGGACCTCTTCCATTCATCCTGAGCTGTCAAGAACTTAACCAACTTCTCCTGCAATACAACATTCGTGCTCCTCTTCTGGCCTGGCCTCACCTTAGAGAACCGGTTATAGCATAAAGACGAGAAAAAGGGCACAAACACAACATCTGCCTCGCTAGAATTATGCACTCGCACAGCACTACGACCTAACGAATTCTCTGCAAATTCAGAGCTCAAGAGATCTAAAGTCAGCCAGTATTCTATGCTATGCTGCAGATTCAACCCACCGGGGTAGTCGGGAACCTTAACCCGAATGTTGGGCCACACATCATTCTCCCCAACACCCTTCCAACCTAATAGATCAAAATGAAACTCTGATGGCAAATCATACATGAAAACCCTAAGCATTGGCACATTAGCACCACATTTCCCTAACTTCTTATCCCAGTTTGCTCTCTTACCCACTGATTCATCAACATTCGAATTTTCTGAGAATCGTAGCAGCCTCGAGTTTGGCAGTATACCAAATGCAACAGAATGAGACTGCCCAGTTGATCTTATCACTGACAACCAAGATAATATGAACAATGATGATGTCAACAAGAACCAACAGAATAGGGATTTGTAAGCAACGAATCCCATTTTTGACATACTAACACCCAAAATTTAGTGCATTTTTGTATCAGCAGTTTCGTTCAATCACTCAAATAGTCAAATATCGGATTAACATTACTATTTCAATTTCTTTGTCAAGATTCGAACTTGAAATAGACCCCTAAATATAAATCATATTTTCTACATTTCTAAGCTAAAAATAACTAGCATGCATCAAGGTAAGGTGCCCCAACAGAATATAAAATCTAATGCAAGCAAAGCCTTGAAGCAAGGATGGGTTGATGTCAATTGAGGAGAAGGGTTTCTCTATTACCGAAATAGAAATAAGAAAGAAATAAGAATTAGATGGATTGCGATGAAAAACAAGGTATTTGTGTGAGCGAGTGATAGAGTGAGAGAGGGTAATGAAAGGGGAAGAAATACGAAAGAATTAAAATCCCAGAGAAAAAGAACAAGGTATGCGTGTGTGTGTCAGAGAGAGAGATTACGGTGTGATGAGAGAGAAAGGGGCAATAGACGATCAAAGTAAAACCAAACAACACTCAGAGAAAAAGGGCGTTCGTCAATTGTCAATCTTGGTGATATGGACTTCTTTATTTTATATCCTCTCTCTCTCGTCAGAGTAGAGGCACCTGGGCTCCCGTTTGTTTCGATTTAGGAAAATTCTTCATTCTATGACACGATCTAGATTTAAATTCATGTTTTCTTGCCTATGTCAAAACCACGTTTTTGATAATGAAAGATCGATCAAATAATTCAGATTTTATTATCATGTCTAATTCGGCGGAATTTTAACTCTTGAATTCTAGCCTTGAATTTGTCATTCTACTGTCAGGTCATACCAAACATAAATAAAAGTGAATGGTCCGAAAATGTGAAAATGCTAAACTATCTTTGTCTTCTAATCTTGAGTAAAATCAATCTTGATGATCACTAATTATTACCACTTTATTTTTCTTAATCACAAGTTGAATAGGCCCCATATTTAGTAATGATAGATCACAATTTACAAGCAAGAATCTTTCCTCATTCCTTTCTCATTTTCAGTGGGAAATAAGGGTGGCATTGCATGCATGTTTCTTGTCTTTTTGGTATTATTAGTTGAAATTAAGGTGCACCAACCAACTTAGATTTTTAGATATCTTTGGACATTATTTTGACGTCTTGTAAGATGCATGTTGAGAAATATATTAGGCCCTCTTTATTAAAATGAACCAATTTGAGAACTAAATATTTTGGAAATTTTAAGCAAATATTCTGCTAGGGAGGTTGAATAACTTATACTAGTGGAAATTAGCAACTATGTAAACATTTATTTCCTCTCTTTTCTTGTTTATTATGTTACCATCGGTATAAAACACAAATATATTCTAACCGACCCTTTCTCCCACAGCTGTCAAATGTGTCGGTCCAACCCCAGCCCAAGATTTTTTTGAACCGAAATTCTTCCAATAGCTCAGTCCAACAATACTTTTATGCACAAAATTTCCAAATTGGCACAATCTTTCGGACCAAAATGGCACCTTGGACCGGACTAGCCCGACCCAAACTTTTGACAACTCTACTTGTCTGGCATTCACAAGTTAAAACACAACATAGACATGTCCAAACAGTTATTCATTTGATGATTTATGTCGAGGCCCATTAGCAACACCTACCTTGGGGCGTACCACTACGTCACTTCATGTAAACTCGTCATTTTTTACAAGGTTTGGAACATAACAGTAGTGCACTTATATGCTATGGAAACAGTATGTTTATGAAAATTGCTAAGAATAACTTACACTCTCCCCTCTGCAACTGCATCTGAATAAACAAGAACACGTATCACAATCTTACTACCCCAAAACAGAACATATGCTTCAAAACCATGTCCAAATAAAGGCCAAAGTTGTTGAACAGAGTTAGAACTGGAACTGAGTCTCTGATGCATAGCCAAGAGCTTCAAGATGGGCAGCCATGGCCTTGTTCATGGGAGGAGGACCATATCTCAGCATCTGCTGAGACAAACGACAAACTTAGTGCTCGAGAGGCTGCAGTTGTACCGTTGGTTAGATTTCACATAGCTCAACACAAACCTGGATATCAGAAGCTGGTGGTGGGAGGTGAGCTTGAATCATCTCTTTTGATACGAATCCAACGCCGCCCTCCCATATCTCAGGAGGCTACGGAAGTTCAAACAAGCAACCGGAAGTGTAAGTGCGCATTTATATACAAAACTACTTGCTCTCATGAAAATAAAAATGCTATCTTTCACTTGGCAAAGCAACTTTTTTTTTTTCCTGAGAAATTAGATGAATTTCTGCTGTGAACCTTCTATCATCTCTATATGGTATATTTCCCTATCTGATCATCGAATCTTATGTTGTCAAGAGAGTCAATATTAAGCCAAGAAAACCACTTAGAATAATGGGAAACGTCTAAATGATGCATAGTCTATGACCTTTGATTATATGCCTGTATGGGATTTGGCGGTTGTGTGTAGTTGTGTTTATATGGAAGTTTGTCGACAGAAGCAGAAGTTAGTTCGTGTTTTCCAACAGGCTACAAGTGAGAGACGTCTATAGAGTACTGCTGTCTTGACATGTACCCATACGAGCTCAGCTCACATAAAGAGGGTTTAATGAGAAGTTGGCATCTTATAAGCTCGTATGGGATCTAGTATCTAGTTTTCAAGATTGTAACAAACCATTTTATTTTAAATCACGTCTACAATAATCATCATTTCATGTAAAACAGTATTACATAATGCAATATGGTTAGGCATTTTTTGCAGTAATTCAAGTGACAAGGATAATGACTAGGAAAAATTACAAATCAAATCCAATAAATTAATGACTGGTAAATTTACTTGATTGAGCACGTAGTAGGTTTTAAACGTATTGGGGTAAGTTCTTGCAAGATTATTCAATTCATCCTGAAACCAACAATAAAATTACTTAAGACCATACACAACTTGAAACATCTCAATGTATTCCATCAGAATAAATCCAACAATAAATATAAGTTAAATGATTCTGACCCACATATTGTTTTTTGCAATAATATGATGTAGATCATGTATGATATATATATGACCTTCAAGAGAATGTCCTCAAACATAACATTAGCATAAATCAGGTGAACCTTTGTTTTGTCACTGGGATTTTCAATAACTGCTCTAGCAACCTGTACACAAAAACAAGAAATATGGAGGCATTGTTAATTATGATTTACCTGTTTGATTCATCATTGGTCACCTTCCACCCACCCACCCTAAAATCCAAAACGAGAGAGAGAGAGAGAGAGAGAGAGAGAGAGAGAGAGAGAGAGGACATTGCAATAATGTTAAATATAGACCTAGAATATTGGGGTAATTCCAGAACCTCCAGCAATCATACCAAATGCTCTCACTTGATTTGGTTGATACTTCAAAAGGGCCCTAACAACAATGAAATAAAGTTCAACTAGCAACAAGTATCAAACAACAGAGAAAGAATATATTACCAAGGAAACACAATATTTTATCCATGGCTACAAACTCAATCATCCAGCAAAACAATATGAGAGATTCTCAAATGAGCAATTAAAGTTTTACATGAAGGCTATTAGGCAATTGGGATTTTAAGATTTACAAGTGTTCAAAACATTAAAAGCAAGCTTGTTAAATTCTTGCTTATCTACTTAATGGCAAAACTGCCTATGATCTACCATGATTAACCTAATCCCACTTACTGAAATGGAACAAATTTGCATCGCAATAATTTTCTTAACAATCTCAAGAAGGTATAACACTAAGTCTTAGAGGATCTTATGAGGCTACATGGCCATGATAAATGGCTTGGATGGTTCCTGAGCAGCAGCCAACGCAGTGACTATGTGAATCTTTAAGGCAAACAAGCTTTTATGACTCCAAACAGAACATAAAAGTACCACGAGATTGACTTCATGAGCTCAGTGCCCCTTCTAAATGTAACAGATCCTTACTTCACAAATTAGTTAAAGTGAAGAAGCAAAGACTACGTTAATCCAGACTTAAAAATTCAGCACCTCAAGAGTTGCTCAAGTCATATATGAGATGCCCAGGATCATGAACTGCATTGGGTTAAAAAACTATTTTCTCATAATAGATACATCCCAAGAGATTAATAAATGTAATTTGCAACATCGGTCATAGGCTCAAAGAAAACAGACAATCTCATGTCAACTGAAACCAACATAATCTTTCTTCTTCTCATTCTTCGTTCATTCCATCTAAACCCCCACCCCATTTTTTCCCTCTATTTTCGCTTTCACTGCCTGACGGAAGCAATAGAGGATATTCTGATATATAATTAAGTTGTAACCCCCTCATGAATACTTAAAAGAGACCATAGTAGGAGAGCAGATACCTTTGGTCCTTATATAGCCAGATAGTCTCCTTCATGCATTTCTCTAAAATGGTGAGACATTCTTCCTTGTGGATACATCTGGCTTTATATAAAATATACATAAAAAAGTCAACCAACAAAGACAAAAAGCCCGAAAAAAGTGTCAATAAATATGTATAAAGATACATAACAAAACAAAAGGGACGCCCAAAGGAAAAAAGATGCACCTTGATAACCAGCTCAAAATATCCAACATCAGAATCTAAAATAGTTCGAGTGTAAGGTTTGATGACATCTTCACCTTGACTATCCTTACCCCTTCGAGTATAAGAACAAAGAATTAAGTAGTAAGTAAAACCAAGACTAATAATCCATGAAAGAAGCTAGTAGATATCATGAGCACAAAACTAAGATACAGAAACTGACTTGCAGCTTATGTGTTGGCCTATCGGAAGTCCCAATACCTAGTTCGGCATAGGAAGAGCAAATCTGAAGTTAGCCACATTATGACTAAGTTGTGTTTCCTTGACCAGCTTGAACTCCTTGAAATTATCGGGATCCAAGCACACTGTCCGGCACACGAGATACTAAGTGAAGTAGATAATATGACCTACAAGATCTTATGTTTTGGCAACAATGCATCACTGTATACTATTTCCAAGCATTTCAAGACAAACTACTCGATGCATCACATGAATTTGCTCTCCAAAATCCTGTTTCATAAAGAACCGATAAATATAACAAACACCCTCCAACATATTTTCACTTATATAATTAAATTTCAGATCAACCTCAAATGCTCAATAAAAAAAATGAAAATACACTCACAAAAGCCAAGCCACACTAGTCACGTCCGGCTCTCACTTGAGCTTCACTAAACAAGCTCAATAATCTCAATTTCGACACCAATTCAAACAAGCATAAACACTAGTGTGCTGAGCCCTAGATTGAATCTTGACACAATCGAAAACAATAAGATTATTAAGGAGATTAAGATTGTAGCGTGAGGCCATGTTTGGTTGGGTTGTTAAGCCTAAAATATAATTATTATCTGGGCAAGCCTGACAATTTGGTAGCCTAAGGAAGAGTAAGTGTTTGAACCGTGTTTGGAAATCGATCTGGGCTTAGAAACACGTTTTCGCGTGTTAGTGTATCAGACCAATTTGCTTCGATTGGCTGTCTACCTTGTGACACACACCTTGATAGAGTTTATTTCTTCCTCTCATACCCTTTTGTGGTCTCTACGAAAATTATCTCATCGTCTCAGCACTTTTTCCCCTCTTTCATTCATATACATCAGTTTGAGAAGATTAGTTTGCAGAAAAATTTCAAATTCGGCTTGGCATCAAGGGTTTACCTTGCGAAATTTGAGTAAAGTTCAAGATTTGAAATTTAAGGGAGTTTCAAACTTTCAGATCAAACCTTAATCTCACTGTCATCGATAGGCTTCCGCCCATCAGAGCCCAGGTACGAATTGGGCGAGTTGGATGACCTAATTACAGATCATGTAACCGGTAAGGCGAGTTGGGCAGCCTAATTAGCGTTGGAGCTGCAAATTGTGCGGACCGATAAAGATCAATGACAACTGCGTTCAATACAGATTTCCCGATGCGGTGAAAAGAGTGGACATCGGCTAATCACCGTTGAGCAACTGAGTTTCTTTCGCATTTTCCTTTTGTTATGGAGATGGAGTGTGCTGACTGCTGAGTAAAGACGTTGGAGCGTCCTAAGGATAAATTGGGAAAAACAAATTTAACTAATTGTATATTCACATCACATCGCACGAAATGTGAACTGTCAACAGATACAACCAAACATGCAATTAGTTGCTACCATGATGTACTATCTTATGTGATACTAACAAATTATCTCAGTTCATATCTTATTTTGACAAAACCTAACAGCCAAATCAAATATGGCCTAAAGGTGTGTGTTCACATTAAATGCAGTATAAAGTGTTTGCCAAAAAAGAAAACATGTCAAGTCAAATAAGACAATCTCCAAAGAATAAGAATCAAGTCAAGACAGACAGAGAGAGTACTTGATAAAACCATAAGATCTCTAGTTTGGGATTGCTTAATTCTAGGCCCAAAGATATCTAAAAGAAACAAAAAAATTGGGCTCAAAGAAAGAAAGAAAAATAAAATACTTCATCGGTTATCTGTAAGTGTGCTTGCACTTTTTCGGCTATGAGTTATAATTAATATTAGGTAAATATGTACAAAGTAAAAAGGGGGACCACATTTATTATAGGAGTATTGCATTTAATTATAAATAATACTTGATTTTATATAAATAAGCTTATATAGTAATAGTAAATAAAAAATTAGTGATGGTTAGTTTTCAAAAGTGAAAAGTACACATTTTTAAACCAAGTAGTTCACCACACTATGCACACTGTATTATTATTATTAAAATGATTAAAGCTAAAGTTGAAATTATTTGCACTAAACGACGTAAGAAGTACACCTCAATTGTAAATGGAAATATAACACCAAATCTACTAAAATCACACCCATATATTATTATCTCCCGATTAGGCAAAATTTGTGGGAAGTTGAACAAATAGCCTAACCACCATTTTTACCTCAAAAATTGTTGTTCACCCCATAGCCTAGCAGTTGTCATCGTTGTCTAAGAAGAAGATGTTGCACGATTAAATTCGATGTTAACTTCAGGAACATTGTCCAAATACTAGATATGGACAAATTATGAAAGTAGATGTATACATGAATATAATGTTTCAGGTATGTATGTATAAAATAAGCTAATGCTTTTGAATTGTTAAACATAACCTTCGTCAAAGATCGACAAACGTGGTAAGTTAGTAACTTGGGATAAAGAAGGTGTTCTGAATCGAGCTCCTCACATCAAATTTATTTAAACAGCTACACTTGTGATTAGTGTGTTTCTTAACTACATAGATTTAATTAATGAGCTCCAATAAATTTGTACTCGCAATCTCCTTTGGGCAATTCAAAGTGTTATTATTTTGGTCAATTCGAAATTGTCTGTTTAAAGAATTTTGTATTAGTAATAGTTTCCAATTGAGGGCCCGTGTAAGGTCGGAAATATTTTAATCAAATGAAAATGTATTTATTTTGCACTATTTTCCACATGAAGATGAAATCAAACGGCTCTGATAGATTTATTTTCCCAGATAATCATATAATTACAGAAATCGATTAAGCTAATATACAACTGCAGTTTGAAAACTGCTACACATTGAATCAAAATGGTAAGATCACTTCTAAGTTCTAATTTATATATCCCAACACTCAATTCCAGCAGTTAATGGTAACATAGTTACAAAAAGAAGAAAACACTGATGATAAAAAACCTATTCATTCTGGCTCAAGCTCAAAGATGAGCAAAGTCTGGCGTTTGAAAACTAATGGATTGAAGAACACTCACTGTTCATTATGGAATTGCCCTTTACATAGTTTCTTGCTTCTTTTATATTGCCTCGGACAGCCTCGTACGGATGGCTTCTGGGCTCGAAATCTTGTTGACACTGCAAGAGAGAAGAATAGGCTGAGATAAAACTCAAAAATGAATCTGATAGTGGCGGTGGTCATCATCAATGGCAGAGAGGGTGGGCTGAAACCCACACAGCAAATATTTTCCACCCTTTCTATACTTGATCAAAAGATTTTTATCTTTCCTACATCTATATATGAAATTCGAGTTATGCAGTGGTGTACAGAGTTTGAAAATGGTGGAGTGAAGGAAGACGGAGATTGGGAGAGGCGTGTACCATAAGAGGAGATCACCACTCAACGCAAGCTTCTCATAAATCCACTCTGGAGCCAGTTCTTGCAGCAATCTGAGCTGCTCTTCCACCTCCTCTGTTGTAATAAATTTGTTTAGTGGAATTTTTAAATACAAGAATGATGAGTTTCTGATTTGGTTAAATGATCTTACTTTTGTCAACAATGTCCAGCTGGCTGATTAGTTTCTGAATCAGCTCCTCTTTTGTGACGACTGAGCGTCTGATTGATTGGAAGAAGAAATAAATCCTGTCAAAGAGCTTGGGTAGGCCCGCGATCATTTTCCGCCGCCTCATTGCTTGAGAGATTGCTGGCTCCTGCTCCATTGATGCCAATCTCTCTTTTTCTTGAATCTGTAGATGCAAATAAACAGTCAATCAGAAAACGGAAAAGTCTTACATTTAAAATTCACTACTACTATTGTAGTGAGATCAGTTATGCTTACAGATTGTATAAGAGTATGTGGGAGAAGAATGCTGAAGATGTCACCACAAGCTGACGAGCTCCCTCTCCGGCCATCCTCGTTATCATCATTCTTCACACTCTTCACCGGAGTATCAAATTTCAGAGGCCTATTTGGGGGCGGCCGTCTTACAAGTTTGCTTGGCGTTCTGCACGAATCATTATCCGGGCTCATGTAGCATCTTTTAGTAGGCTGAAGCGCAGGCGTAGCACTCTTTGGAGTAGATGCCATCTCCACTGGCGTTTTAAGTACAGAAGCCATGTCATCCTTATCAGAATTGATGCATTTCACCGGCGTTTCAGGAAAAGTAGACGACATTTTACTGCTTAAAGAATCTTCACATGAAGAGCATGTTTCCCTGCCTGAAACTCTGACGTTTTTACTAGCTTCTATAAGAGAGCAGCTACCTCCAGAAAATTTATCTTCAGAATCAACTGAAGGAAGAGCAGCACCAGTGAACGAAGACGGTTCTTGCTTTAGCTTTTCCATTTGATGGCCGGAATTCTGCAGTGAAAAGCTCCTTTTAAATGATGGAGGCAGAAGTGAGGCTCTGACTGATAATCCTGAGGATGCCACACCCCGAATCTGACCAGTTGAGGATGTGCCACAAGATTGAGCTGAATTTGTACTTGGACCCTCCTTTGATCGATTAAATGGCTCTGGTAGCACTTCCTCTGGAACTTCATCACCCTGAGTTCAGAATGTGGTAATTTGTCACTAATTAATATTTGAGAAGAAGATCAGCGCCACAAAATCAATGAAGACAGTCATCACGATCGAATCAAGTACACATTACAAGCCACTCCATCTAGTCTAACAAGAGCAATAACAATGGTCCAAGCACATCATTGAGCAGATTAGCAATTTTATGAATATGTATGTTGATATAGGTTTATGGCAATAGGTCAAAAGCTGAATAATTTTTGTTTTGGCAATTGGCATTGCAAGAAAAGTTAGTCTATCTACCAAAAAAACATAGTCATAGCAACAACCTTTCAAATTCATACGCTCTGAGACATTCATAGGTATGGAATCAATATGATCCAAAAATAATTTATCAATGTGACAAATTATCTCAACCACCAATAATTCAAGTCTTCATAATTGACATATGCTCAATGAAACGAACACTCGTAGATCGGAATAAGAATGTCTAAAGTTAATATATTTACCTCTGGGTGTGATTTGAAGAAATCTAGAAGCCGGTTGCGAAATACTTTTCGCAGCTGTAAATTCCCAGATTTTGACTTGCCTTTGCTCTTGATTGCTTCAACATCCAGTGTAATGCGGAGATCAGGTTTCATACAGCTTGTGCGCTCGTCGTGTTGAAGGGTTTTCTCCAGCACAATGGCCTCAGGCAAGATGAACTTCAATTGAGCTAAATGGCTATATGTAAATCTCCTGAAATTTTAAGCCGACTAACAAATCAAAACTTGAAGCTGCTTGATAAGAAAATAATAAAAATGTAATACATCTGTTGATCTGAAGTTCTGAACTCAGATTCTGCATACCTATCGGTCAAAGTTCCTATTTGGGGGCTAATATTGCTAAATGTTGTTGCAGATCTCTTCAATTTGAGCAGCCTGATTGAGGAATCCAAGCTGTTGAAGAATTTTTCCAACAACTCGTATCTGAAAAATAAACATCAAACATGCCATTAGACCAAAACGAAATTTTAGACAAAAAGAAAAGAAAGAAAAAATATCACCAATGAATATCAATAAGTTCTTTGAGAAAACACCGGAATATTTGATTCATGAAATAGATTGCAAACGTGCAGATCTGAAAACAAATTCATAAATCACAAATCCTTAAAATAAGATGCAGATTTCTTCTTCAACGAGCAAAAAACCGAAAAACCACTCACTTTGCGGGAAGCTCTATCTCAGCAGCAGCCGGCTTCTTCAGTTTTGCAATCTCCGCTTCCTCTGAAATCGAAACCGCGTCGGTTCTCTGAGGCGGATCGGATCCCCGTTCCCGAAGCTTCATCGCCGCTTTCCTGACATCCGCAACCGACAAAGCCACTCCGTGGTTGCGCAGCCTCCGCGGCTGGTCCGCCGGCTTCCCTGGGGTCTTCACACTCAACGGGTCCAGGCTCGGAACAGAAACCTTCCGATCCGACGGCGCCGGCGAGCTCAGGCGCTTCTTCGACTTGAACGAACGCAACGGCGACTGTTTACTGGCATCCATGGCTGCACAAACACACACAGTGGAGGTGAAGGGGTGGACCCAGTGAGGAATATATAGGGAGCAGCGCAAGTCTAGCAGAATAAGGGTTTTTTTTTTGGCGCGCAGTCTGACGTGGAGGAGAGCCACGTCATCTTTGGCGCCATTTTCACCAACGGGAAGAAAATGAGGGCGTTTGTGTCATTTCATTAGCAGGGGAACTTTTGGGGAGAGCCGTTGGGACTTTGAGGCTTATTTGTTGGGCTTAAGGCCCAAGTAATATTGGCTTGGAATTTGCCAAAAAATCCCCAAAACAATTTTTATTAGGAAAAATATCCCAACATAATAATGAATTTCATAAATTAAAAAAAAAAATTTGTGGTAATATTTGGGAAATTTTGTTTTGATTGGTGTCTTGAACGTTAGAATCCTCGAGGTTGAGGATGGAAATGCTATTTGGGAAAGCTACATTCATTTTTATTACATATGAATGCAATTAGATCAGAATATTAGGAACTAATCTTTGTGGAGATCATCCAATAATAAAGAAACATTGATTTAGAACCAAGTCTTCAAGATTCGTAACATAAGATATAAAGTCCGAATCAAAGTATTAATTTATTTTAATTGAATTTTCATTTTACATAATTACCTCCGTCAGACCGTCACGATATTAAGGAAGGGATAATGCTTAATCTTTCCTTATAAAAAAATATTTTATTTCAATAAATTAAAATATAAAAATTCATCTGTTAGTGCATTAATCCTTGTAAAAAACATCGAATGTGCATTTGACCCCTTTTTCCTTAAAAACATAGAAGTATATATAGAGTTTGACCAATAAATATAATTTTTTATTTCTCATCAGTTTACTCCGGTAATTAAATTTGGATTTGTCATTGTTAGAGAGGTGGTGACAGTGGACTACTCATTTATCAAATCAACCATCGTTGGCCAACCAAACAGCGTTAAATTCAAAATAACTAAACAAAAGGAAACAAAACTTGCTACGTGTCGCATGGATACCCGTGGATGTGCATTGAGCCTAGCAAAGCATCGAATCTTCCCAATCCACCATCGATTGAAGTCAACTTATCCAATACTCTCTCTCACTTTCTGCAGATGTCAAGAATCTCTGCTGGGAAATGGGTCTCAAGAATGGCAGAAACCTTGATTGCTGCGGCCAGTCTACCTGTCTTCTTATTGCTAGACATTCTCGACGTCATAATGTGCTTTGTCTTCAGACTTGTCGACGGATTCTTGGAAGGCAGAAACTCTTCATGCTACTGTGCGCCAACAGACACAACTCAACAACGAGATTCCTTTGCAGCCGAGGATGGGGAGAGTGAGCTGTCGGAAAGCCTTCATGGGAGAAAAAACATAGTTAGGGAAATGATAGGGTTGCTCAAACTTCCAAGATTTCTTACCAAAAAGGGGCCGGTTCGTGTGAGGAGAACCAATAGATGGTCTGATTGTGGCTGTGAATCTTGCCTTTCATGGATGAATCACAGAGAAACTCATTCGACTCTTCATCTTCTTGTCAAAGAACAACAAAGAGGTATCAAGATACCTTTCTTTTTTGAAAAATTGTGATGCTTGATGTCAAATTCCTCTTGTTAAGAGATACTATTTTAGTTTAATATACAATCAATTGTGTAGGGTATAAGACAGTCTTTCATATGTCATTTCAATTACAACACAACCTTTCAATTCTTTGCAATTTTGGCACCCTCATTTTTTCCTGGTAAGTGACATCCGATGCATTCGACATAAGTCCACGAGAATGTTAAGGAGTTATTGTGCATTCGTTCGAATTCCGCGAAAGGCTGTATTAAATCTGCCAATTAACCATCAAGCAGTAGCGATTGAGATTAGCAATTTATAATGCAAAGTTTCCCTTTGACAGACAAGGAGGAAACTATTAATCAAGGAGAAAATAGTGGGCAGAATGTGATATTCATACATGGTTTCCTCTCATCGTCTTCACTTTGGAAAGAGGCCGTTTTCCTCAACCTCTCCGAACACTCGAGGCAAAACTACAGACTATTTGCAGTAGATCTACTGGGGTTCGGCAGAAGCCCGAAGCCCGAAGATTGCCTGTACACGTTGAGGAATCACGTGGAAATGATCGAGAGATCCGTGATCGTCCCGTTTAAACTGGGCTCCTTTCACCTAGTTGCACACTCCATGGGTTGTGTGATTGCACTAGCATTGGCTGCACAACACTCTGCTTCAGTAAAATCAATCACTTTGGTAGCTCCTGTGAGTCGTCCTCCCTTTCTTCAATGTCTAGACCTAGAAAATCGTCTCTACTATTCTCTAAACCGTTGATATTCTATTTCTGAGTCTCAGCCTTACTTCTCTGCTTCGAGAGGAGATGCTACTGCACAAGCCCTCAAACGGCTTGCTGCAAGGCGGGTGTGGCCGCCGTTGCTGTTCTTCTCGGCCTTCATGTCGTGGTACGAGCACTTGGGCAGATGCATGTGCTTCCTCCTGTGCCGGAATCACAGATTGTGGGAGTGGATTCTGAAGCTGGTAACACGAAGAAGGTATTATATATATACTATATGTAAACCACAAGGTGAAATCAAGACTCTTGACTGAATTTCTGTTTCCTTCTCTCTCTAGGGATCTTCACTTTCTGATGACGGATGTGACGCGCCACACTCATCATTCGGCCTGGCACACGATGCACAATGTAGTCTGTGGCGGGGCGAGGTTCTTGGATGGGTACCTGGAGGTGCTGAGGACAGCCGGGGCGAGGATCCATGTCGTGCAGGGGAGGAAGGATGATGTTGTGCCTGTGGAATGCAGCTTGAATTTGAAGATGAGGGATCCAGAAATAGAGCTTCAAATCATACCAAATGCTGATCATAGTAGTGTGATTCTGGGTAGAGCGGAGGAGTTTACTAGGGATTTGGAGAGGTTTTGGGCATGATGATTGAACTAAATTGCTCTTCAAGGAAATTATTACAAGAATTAACAATACTTCTTGACAAAAATTGATAATTTCACTCGTTCGATGTTCGTGGCTAAGAGACTATATACAATCACATGAATTGCTGAAACTTGCATGTTTGGAAAAGAAATAATTCAACACACATAAAAAGATAACAATACCGCAAGTTACATAAATAACAATATGTTATTTCCTTTGATGAAGAGAAAGGAACTATGCAAGTATGCAGCAGAGTATGTTAAAATGACAACTCGCTGAAATTAACTGCTATCGCCTTCCTTCTTCAATGGATTAGGGACAATAGGAAGATTTCTTCTGTATTGCTGATTTGTCAGCCGCCGTTCGAGGGGCGTTTTCCTCTTGCTCACGACGAACCTGTTAACACCCTTCCGCATTGGCATTATTGAGGGGAAGTCTTCATCTGGAATCTGACTTAGCTCTGAGATATCCTTTATCTGAGCTACTCGTTTGAACCACCTTTCAGCTTTGGCTTCCTCTGACATGTCGAGAGGATCTGCTTCCGTGACAGCCGAACCCTCCAAGCTAGGACCGCTCCAGCCAGTCCGGACATTCTCACTTTTAGGCAGCTGAGACGAAGCTCCTTCATGTCCAGCTACGGAAGCATTCCCGGCTCCAGAATATCCACCAGTTTGTGTATTACTGTTCATGGTGTCGGAAGTGGAAGAATTTTGGACAGTGCCCCCACTAAATTGTTTCGAATAATCACCACCAAATTGTGCAGTGCTGATTTCACTAGTATACATAGAGTTCCCTGAGCTCCTTGCATTTTGATCTTTCCTGCAAACAGTACTTGAATCGGCCATTCCAGGCTTTGCATCCAATTTATCAGTCTGTTCCCTTGCTTTACTAAAAGATGTATCACTGACAGTATTTGCTGGTGAATCCGGACCACTGGACTGCTCCGTGCCTTTGTTAGCGAAATAGCCAGGAGGGAAGGGAACGAAAGGTACAAAATTAGTATTATTTGTCTGATCCACTGCTACCTGTCTTTTGTACTGTGGAGAAGTAAGTGATCGGTCTTTTTTTTTACCTACCACGAACCGGTTCTCCCCCTTCCGCATTGGCATTATCTCAGGGAAGTCATCATCTGAAACTGCACTTGGCAAATCTTTGGCATTTTGCAGTTCAGCCATCCTCTTGAACCATCTTTCTGACTTTTCAGTTTGCTCTCTCTCATTATTCTGGATGTCGATCTGACTTGCCGAGTCTTTTGCAAACTGAATATTCCCAAATAAACCCTGAGGTGTGCTGCTTATAGCTGTCCGGTTCCTGCCATCTGATGAGGCTGTATTGTTAGCTTCTACTGGTACTTTATTTCCATTATCCATCTCCAGATTTTGACGTCTCCTAGAGAGTGTATCTGCAGGTAGTGGCACAAAAGGAACAGTGTTGGCATGGTTGCTCCCTGGATATTGAATTTCTGGAGAACCTGACAGAGATGGAGAGAACTTCGTCCCAATACTTTGAGAGTTAATATTATTAAACAACGGAGCACCAGGTCGTCGACAGTCGCATCTCAAACAAGCCACATTCCTTCCATAATTAAAGAAACTGCATCTGCAATAAAGCACATTGATAATTCATCACTCACAACGATGAGGTTTGAATTGCTATAAACTGATCCTTCAGCATATACAGAACATAAAAATTGCTTACTGAGGGCATTCCCACTCCCCACCAGCTAGTTGTCTCTTTGGTCTGGGTTCTTCACATTCAAGACATTTAACGTTTCTTGCAAAGTTCATAAAATCGCACCTGCACATCACAGATTATTAAAGAAGGTACAATAACCTAAAAGTTAGACATGTTCTGCGGGGAAATTTAAAAATCACAATACTAATTTTCCATTTTACAGCAGAGGAAGATGGGAATTATAACCAAATCAGATGAAGTAGCAAGATGACACTACATATTTTGCTCTTTTTTCCTTCTAAGTTCTTCACACAAAAAATATCGACCTCGGAGGAATCCTACAAAAATTCCTACCATCTTTTTAATACTCAAAAGAGAATACTGATAAAAAGCAGTTATATCATGATCTAATGAAAAAATAGAAGATATACGCACTTCTGACATATCCAGTCGCCTCTCTTCATTTCAATATTTTGTCCATAAGGATTTGGGACGTGTCTATAACTACCCAGAAACTGATTTCCTGAAGCAGCCACGTATCCTGTTGGAGCTTTACCACATACTGTAACCATTTCATGCAACAGATTCCGCACAGACGAATCAACAAGTTCCCTACTATACAGCCCATTTCTTTCAGAAGAAGTTGTAGGATTGCTTGCATAACTTATTATATACTTCATTAGATCAGTCAAACTTGCTTTATCAACTTCTGCTACCTGACATTTAAGAAAACAAAAAAAATCAACCACTTTCTACTATGACCTAGAAAAAAGGCGACAAATCAACTCAAGTCCAAATAACTTGAAATTAAACAATAAGCAGTAACTACAATCCAAGAGCACTATGAGATAACATGCTAAATATAGTTCTAGTCCACAAGTATGAATGGCTAGCCAGATATGCTTTGACAGACAATTTCTAATGAACAAGCAAAGCATTCTGCATTACATAGGTCACGACAAGAATCAATAAGAAGAATCCAGAATATTGATAGCAACATAGCACAGAGAGCAACTTGAAAAAAAATTATATATATGATTCTATAAAGCAATTTAGAGCACTAGTTTCAGCTGATAAAAAGAAAAGCGTCATTCACATACATTGCTGCCATCAGTTCCCAAAAACGCTCTCATCTTTCTTGCCGTGTCAAGCGCACTTCTGAACAAAAATGGAGTTCCATTTGACACAACAGCTTCAATATTCTTCCTCGAAAGCAATCTGTATCAATTTGTCAAAATCGGACTTTTAGCTGGGACAGAAACTGCAATACTAAAGCAGTTATTATCTCAGGCGAAATCACCACAAAAAACATCAATGAAACAAAATCATAACATAGAAAAAATCAGCTCGTCAGAAGCGAAGCTTGTCCAAGCATAGGCTATTCCGGCAAACGCATTTCCGCACCCTAGACTTCAAGAGTAACTTATAGTTACAATCTCCATATACACATAAATGGAGGTTCAACTGGCTTAACACGTCAAGAACGACAGTGAAAAAATGTCTCCATAAATTCAGTAGCCAATCAAATTTGTACATATTACACGTTTAATCTCAAAATGTAAAAATAGTAGGATAAAAAAGAGGAATACAGACCCGATAAGATCTGGTCGGGCACGAGAGAAAGCAAAGCACGCGGCGGCGGCGCTGACAAAATCGTCGCTTAATTTCTCATACACCACGAACGCGTCCTCCGGCGGAATTTTATCGCCGTGATGAGCTGAATATCCATGTCCACTCGATAAAAAATTGAGAAAATTGGTCCATTCCGGCCACGGGTGGTGGAGGTGTTGTTGTTGCTGAGCGGCGGAGGATTGGTGTGCGTACGTGTTATTGCTCGATTGAGAGTGGAAGCAGCTCGCCGGTTGAGGAGTCAGGGTTTTTGATTTGGAAGGAGAAGAGCGGGTGTGGAGACGGAGGGGAGTGATAGAAAAAGACGAAATACGGCGGTGAAGAAGGATAAGCGATGGGCGGAGGGGTGGGAAAGGGGCGGTGAGGAGGATCATGAACCTGGTGGCGCCGCCCATGCCGGCGGTGGCGCTGCCTGTCAGAAGATGTGGTTTTGAACGACGACCAGTGGAGTTGCAGGATTTCATCTCTCCTCTTCTTCTGTGTAGCATAAATTGCAATTACACCCTTCCACTATTTAGATTCCATGTTTTCGGCCCCAAAACACAGAGATCGAACAAAGATATCAAAATTAATTTTTGTATTTTTACTGAATTATAATGTATGATTAAGTAAACTTATTTAAACTAATTATAGAGTATATTTTAGTTACAATTACTAACCAGTCACTAGATCCAAAATAATTAAAGAATAATTAATACTTCTGTAATACCCGCACCCTAATTAATATTATAAGTTATGATCATCGTTTAACACGTGTTGTCCCCATCTCGAAGTCAAGTCATTGTTGTTCAAAAAAAAATTTTAGAACAATAAAAGATAGGTTATTTTTTTTTCAAGGAAATAACTATTTACAAAATAGAAATGAATTACAATTTACTTGCAAAATAATACTTGAAAAAGAAATTTGAAGTATAACTAAAAGAAATAAAATACAAAAGAAGTAAAAAGAATAATACACATCTGA
>JAYDZE010266509.1:0-19454 GCA_034509125.1 Monilaria moniliformis
CTAATGTTTTACTCATTGACACCCAGACAGACGAGTGCTGTTAGCTTGTTAATGATATGCTCGTATGTTTCTATAGTGCATCAATAGTATGCTTCATTTTGTGTTTTTAGTCTTCCATGCAGTTAATAGTTGATTTCTTGATCTGCCTGTCAGGTTGGTTGCTCGTTATGCGCCTCCGATTTCATATAATTTTCTTAATCTCATCAGTCTCGGGAAGGGCAAGACAACCTTTTTTGAGCGGGTGAACTTTCTATCATATGTTTTGGCTACTAATAAATTTGTGTGTATCCTGCTGAGTTCTTTTTTGTCTTCATAAATCGATTCATACTTTGATAATGTTTGATTGGTTTTAATGTTGTTTAACATCCTTCATGCTATAAGAATTGTATTTCATGACTGCAAAGATATGTAACACGTTTCATTTGGGTTGAAAAATGATGCAGCGGATGGGAACAATTGACGATGCCGTACCTTTCTTTGGGACTGGATTTAACGAAGTGTACCCCCTTATTATGGTTATCTATACTATTTTGGTCGCAAGCAACTTCTTTGACAGGATCATCAGTTTCTTTGGCAATTGGAAGATTTTTAGACTTCTTGTAAAAGAATCGGATGATGTGGATGGGTTCGATCCATCTGGTTTGCTTATACTGCAAAAAGGTATACTTGTCAGTGTAGATACTTTTCGGAAGAACAATAGTATCTTAATGCCAATTATATGTACTTTTCACAGAAAGAACCTGGCTTGAACAAGGGCGTACAGTTGGTGAACATGTTATTCCATTAGCTCGAAATTTTAATGATGTGAGCTTGGATCTTGAAACCGGCAGCCATAGCAAAGTACGTGATATTTTTCCAAGCGCGATCATTAATGTGCTGAAAAGTGCACCTCTATGGTTATATTAATTATTTGCAAAGATATGTTCATCTTTTACTTGTATCATTGGTGTATTTTTTTCTCAATTGTGATGTTAGAACTTGATGACAATTATTTTCAGGACCATACTCTTGAATTGAAGGTGAAATCTGAGTTCAGCAAGGAGGATATTAAAGGAAGTTCGTCTAGGCCATCTAGAAAAGATGAAATGCAGAAATACTCTGGGAGCAAAGAAGCAATAAGCACCAAGTATGCTGCCATGAGAGAACTAAGCAAATCGGGATCCAACAACAAGCCAGTCGAGAGTATTGCCTCTGCTAAAGTCTCGTTGCTCGATTCTGCCAACTCTCAGCCTTCTAACAACAGTGCCTCTTCTGGTTTAGCTACAAAGTGGGCGTCAATGAAACAAGGTTTTCAAAATTTCAAGGCCAACATAGAAGCTAAAAAGTTTATACCACTGCATCAGGCGCAAGAACCAAGACACGTGATGCTATCACGCACTACGTCCTCTGATACCCTAGATGAGATATTTCAGAGATTGAAACGACCTGCTGAAGATGGAGGTCGGTCCAATGATGAGGATGATGATGACCATGAATTTGAAGCTTCAAGGCCCAACAGGTAACGCCCGCCTCTACAAGACTCGGCATGTTACAAATATACCAAATACAGCGAAAGCAAAGCCAACGAAATGTACAGATACTTTGAAAGGGGTATATAACCCATTTTTGGCAGTATTATTGTTGTACCCCCCCAAAAACAATTCTTAATGTACCACTAATGTTGTATGTCACATTACATTATTGGCTTTAACAAGTCTTTATCAGGCAGTTGATGCTTTTTAATTTTCTCTAATGATGGGTTTTCAATGCTTTGACTTTTTCACAACTGAAAAGCAAATACATTTTTATAAATTAATATACTGCCCAGATATATATGTTATTGAAACTAAAAGAACTTCGAAGGTGTTCATCCAAATCACAAAAAAAGAAAAGAAAAAAAAAAGAGTTCCTCACGAAAATATTAGTTTTAAAATTCTGTCGTAAGATCCTCACTATATTGATATATTGCTACTACAAAATTTCATATACGTTCCTAATTCCAATATCATTTAAAATCATGGATTAGGGTTCCGGCTCAAGCCACAGCCAAGGCTGCAAGCTACAAACATAAGCTGCAGCCTGCAGAAAAAAAAAAAAAGTCCTAGAAAGAAAAAGAAAAAGAAATAAAGAAGATAAAAGAGTTGCAGGAATCAGGGAATGGTAAGTAGCATAGGGATCCGAGCATGACTGGTGAAATGGACCCACTTATGACTATGAAGGGTCTATTTTTCGCTTATTATCCACCTTTTTTTTTTTTCTTCCTTTAAATGATCTTTTTGGATTTTGTGTTATATAGGAGAGACTGTAAGATATAACTTTCTCATCTTCATGATTACTTAATATTATTTATTAAAACCCGTACTTGTAGAGGTTGCTTGAGACTGAATTTACAAAGCCTTGATCACTGATCCATCTTCAAAAACATAACCTTGCAAAAAGTCTATATTTCTATATGTTCCACAGATCTAAAGAGTTACCAAATTCGTTTAGGAGTCACTACTATATGACAGAATATTTTCCTCTAAATTTCTCTCAACATTAATGTTACCTTCAAAAAAGGATTAATAGTTCCTATCGGCCATAATAGTTAATTAAGAGAGCGTTTATTTTGAATGACATGATAGAATATTGAAATCTAGGATTGAACATTTGAAAAATAAAATGATCAAATAAGTTCAAAATTAACTAATCTATGAAATAAATAATGAATTAATTTGAATTATTTTTATCAGACCATCATATCACACAAATTAAACGCTCCAAGAATATAAAGACCTTTGAAAGAGTCATTAGTCATTATTGACTTATTTTAATAGCCCCCCATTTTGGGGATAGGAAAGAAATGTACCAAATAATACTTCCATCATTTAGTCAATGTTTGAATGATCCTCAATATTTCTATGTTTTAATTTCCATCAATGAAAGTGGGCTTTGTTTTTCGTTTTTCTTTTTCTTTTTTAATAAAAAAACTCTATCTATATATGTTGGTTTGTGTTCTTCTTTCTTGCGTACCTTGTGTGGAATTTCAACATGCAGTCGTTATAATTTGTCCTAAAACGAGAAAGAAAAACGCCATCCACTTATCTTCATATGCTTCTATTTATTTTTTGTGTAGGAGGTTTCTGAGCTAATTTATCTTGTTTTGTTTTCATTTTTGGGTTCATTTTTTCAGCTTTGAAGGCAATTAACTCAGCTGGCAATTACCATCAACATAAAATTTAAGACTTAATTGAAAATCAATTTACAAACTTCTATTTATATTACGATTTTAACACAATCTTTTCAATATATAATAATATACCATCTTTTAAATTATTACAAAATTAACACTCTAAAATATTTCAAGTCATCAGAAATTTGATATGGCATGGCTCATCCGAGTCAGAGTCAACAAAGTGCAGCTACACGACCTCATTATTATAGACTCGATTAGTAATATATGCTCAGCATGGAAATTCCCCTTGAGCTGAAAAAAACGAAGACATTAATTTTGCAACTAACTAAAAGATAGTGACACAATTATTGCAAGGTCTGAAGAAAATTATGTCAAAATTACAAATACTTAAAAGTTCTATGCTTTAATTGACAAATTTAACCCCAAATTGAACTCCATATTTATCCAATCAAATTACAAACCCTTTTTTCAGGTCTGAGTCGGGTTTATCTTATATTCCGAACCCCAAATTCATGCATTATTCGAGTCGATAAATTGTTCTAGTGACGTGGGTCGAAGTGTAGTTTTCATCTTTTAGTAACCCATAATTTTCAATATTTTGGGGAAGTTTTTCAAAGTAAAATGTCCCCACCATGCCAGAAACAAACAATGAAGTTGAAGAAAAAGTAATAAGTGAAAGCATCAATATATATCTATAGGAGAGAAATCAAATGAGTTTTCTTATTATTATGAGTTCGTGAATTCCTTTATTATTACTATACTCAACGTATAAAATTATTGAGTATAATTTATTGAAAAAAATGAAATTTATCTGGGTTCGAATCCTAGAGATGGTGAATTTTTTATTTTTTTATTTTTTATTATTATATAAATACAGTATTATACAACGAATTAAGTAATTTTATACGTATAATGCAGTAATTAAAATGAGTCTCATGAGCTTATAATAAAAAAGAACTCATAGTAATAACCCCTAAATATATACACGTGTATCATATATATTAAAAATCCTAAAGATGAAATCCAACAAGTAAATGTCACTTTTGTTGCACTGGAATTTGGAAAAAACGATGTCCCAAAAAAGGAAAATGTATCAATCTCACACAAAATTTATTGCTATATATATTCTAGTATAAAGTTTTAGAATTTTTGCATCGCAAATTATACCAAACTTAGTTAAATTTAGCTGGGATTTCACATATATTAATCAAATAACCTTCTTGATTGATTGTAATATATATATATGTGTGTGTGTTTAAATATGAATAATTTTTTAATACCGAACTAAGACTAAATACCCATTGCATTTTAGAAGTTAATAAAAGACCATATATATCCATGGATGCCTCATATGGTTGATTCTACTTTAAGATCATCTTCCACATACATCATACTTGTCTTAATCACACTACTTTTACCTTAATTAATTACGTATTAGCTTACCACCACGAAATATTTAATATTATGTGTCATGATCAGGCCGACTTTAATGGATTAAAATAATATACATAAATTCACGGGAGTGTACTAGAAATCTTTAAACTTTTAAACAATCTCTTTCTCCAAATACAAAACAAAAAGAATTGGAAGCTCAGTTCCTCCAAATTTGCAAAATATGCCTTTCACTTCTATTAAGTTAGATGAATGAATGTACCAATCCATGAAAACTTGTAAATTACAGCTTAATAATTAATATGAAGATACTAAATATGTATGGTACATAAAAAAGTTCTAGACTATACAATCTATTGTGACTCGCTATCCAATTTTATGTATTTGCCTATTGCCTATATATGTGTATATAACAGGTAAATTATTTTTTGAATTCCTTTGACTTTAGAATATTAAATAACTCATTAGTATCTCGATGAGATCTGTCCTTATGCGAATCCTCAAGTTCATCAGTCTGATGATGCAAAACATCCATCTCTGATCTCATCAACTTTCATAGTTTAGATGTACTTTGTTTGAAGATTGACAGTATTATCTTCCTTCCTTATGACTTGACTAATCAGAACCCTCATTCTTAGACACAAGCTCTTGTAATGAATCACTCGACACTCGTGTATCACTCAATAAAATGGCTTTTTCAATACTCTCGTATCATCTCACACACTTTTATCTTTTACCATTATGTATCTCACTCCAGATCGAATCCTCTTAATCCATCACTTAATTCAGTACCAACAAATCAAAGTGGACAGTTACGAAAAAATTCCGCCATAAAAATGCCAAAAAATGCGACTTTTTCCGAGCCTCTTTAGAAACCTCCAGAAACACAGAAATAAATTTAGAAATAATGAAAATTCACTCTCTTTTTTTTTTTCCAAGCCTCTCTTTGGTGCCAAATGATACTATCCTTGTCAATTGAATGAACTGACTAGAGACCGTAGCCCAGAATTGCATGCAGAAACGAACTGAAAACAAATGGAAACACCAACACCTTTGAAATCGATCATCTACATATCTTAGACAAGAATTAACTCCTACAACCCAAAGAGGAACTCGTCTCAAATGACACCACAAACAAGGATTCAAATCCGTCTAATAAATCGGTAAAGAATTTGTTGGCAAAACCAAAACAAAGTGTATAAAGAATAAAACTCACAAATTATATTAATGAAAGAAGGTCCCTTACATGGCCTATATATAGGCAGAAAATAAAACCCTAGTCCCGCTCAAAGTAGGAAACTAATTTACAAGTAAATAAACCGGAAACTGACAAGTAAAAATAATTCAACAGTAATTAACTAACAAAAAACGTGCCCACACATGCAACATACTAAGATAATAATAGAAGTCTTCAAATGGGCTTTTTTGACCATAATCTCCAATGGGTTTTTTGAACAACTTTTGAATCTAAATCTTTTAAATTAATCCATGCAAAACATACTTGAACTTCTTGACTCAAGCTAGTGTAATCGGACCAACTGGAACTCGAAGTTCGCTCTTGAATCAATGGACTTTGAACTGTATCACTAGAGATATAAATTTTTAGCCCGAAACTTATGGGTTGATCCAATTTAATCCGACATCATGATAGAATTAGGGCTGAAAAATTATCATCCGAAAAAAATCCCAAACCCTAATGATCTTAAACCGAATAGCCCACAATCTAATAGAGTTGGCCCGAAGATAGCGCAGGCGCCTGTAGGGTCGACCCGAAAATTAGCGAGTTCTCATTATTTAGTTTTCAAAATTCATTACTTTAATTTTTTCAAACTTTTAAAAGTTAGTATAATAAGATTTTTTTTTTTCAAATGTAAAAATGTATTTTGATTCAATATTCAAAAGTTATATTTATCATTTCACTTTTTTATATTTTACTATAAAATTTAATATAAATGTTTAGATTCAAAATTTTAAAACGATAATCATTTAAGAAAAATGTATGTTCTTACTTCTTTATGAATTACATATTAATTTTGAGTTGAAGCGACATTCATTTATGAATGTATTCATTTATTAGAAAATATATAATTATCAAGATTAATTTATTAATTAAGAATTTATAAAAAAAAATTGTGTCCGATTAGCTCGATGGATTAGCCCGAAATCCGATAATTTAGGGTTAGGAATAGAATTTCCACCCCGAAAAAATCACAACGCGAATAATCCGTAACCGAATAGTCCGACAACATGATAGAATCGGCCCAAACTCGAACGGATTAGCCCGATTGTCATCCCTAACTATAGAAGACTGCGAAAGGAATTTTCTTGTTATTTAAATTAAAAATGAATAATTATTTTTATTCATTCGATTTAGAATATTTACGGCGAAGGCATATCATTTGAAGTGGAAACTCATGAATGGCGAAAATTTCATAGATTTTATGCGATTAGTTTTAGGACAAACGCATTGATAAATTTATAGGTTCAGCAGTGAAATATTTTATATTGACACGAAAAATTTAGCTGAGAGGCCAATTCTGTAAATACCTTAATGTTGATCGGATTCGAAATCATGAGGTGTCAATTTTGAAGATGGTCCACTCCATCAATTACTACAACGATGTCCAATTTGCCACTTTCAATATTATCATATACTTATTAATATAAGATTAAATAAACAATTTATAACAGCAGTCAAGAGTGTTGGTGCAGTACAATTTACAATCCAGTAAAATGAGTCCTTGCCACTGCAACATATCTTTTTTTTCACCCTTCCCCACACGCTTCCCTTTCTCTCTCACGTGAACTCTGCAACCCCATCCATCCTTATTCTCTTTCTTGATTTGAAGCAACAACATTTTACCCAAACTGAATTTTTCATTTTATTTTTCTTTTTTACACGCTCCAAATCTCAACTTACTGTACAAAAATTTCCTGCGACGCTGCGTCACCATTTCCGATCATCAATCCCACTGATCATTGCAGTACCAGTGCAGCGACGGCGGTTGATCGTCGGAAAACAAAGTGCTGCACGACTCCTCCCCGAAGAAATTGTGCTCCTCGATTTTCACCAGCTGCGGAGCCGCTAACTGGAAACCTATGTTCATCGACGATCCGTTGTTCTCCTCGTTCAGGATCGCACTCGAATCGCTATCCGACGATCCGTTCTTCAAATCGCCGAATTTCGGCCAGCTCGCCTCCTCCTTCTTTCCGCCGTCCCGATTTTCCGTCTCCGCCGCGCCGCCGCCGCCGATCTCGCTTTCGAGTTTCGTCTTCTCCTCCTCGTCTTCGCTGAGCTTCGATTTCAGCTCGCGAATCTGCTTAAATAAACACAAGAATATTCAAAATTGAACGAAACTGATTCATGTAGAAGAGAAGAGGAACTGAAGGAGTGATTAACGAACTTCTTTGAGCAGAGATTCGTTGTCGTGTTGGAGTCGGTCGAAGTTGAGCTTGAGGCTGTCGTAGCTGGCCTTGAGGCCACCGTAGTCTCTCTCCAATTGCTTCGTCTTCCACCGCGCCCGGCGGTTCTGGAACCAGACCGCAACCTGCCGCGGCTGCAGACCTAGCTCCTGAGCCAGCTTCACTTTCCGCTCCGGCTCCAGCTTATTCTCCACCTCGAAATTCTTCTCTAATGCCTTGACCTGATCCACGCTCAATCTCCGTTTCTTCTCCGACACGTGCCCCGATTCCTCCATACACCCTTCCTCCTCCAAACCCTCCAGCATCGACTGGAACTCCCTCGCGTACATAGGATTATTGTTTTGTTCCTCTAAAACACGATAACGATACCATAAGATCAAGAAATTACATGGCCATATATTAATATATATATGTTGTTGAACTTATGGCAACAACACTAGACCTAAAGCTAAGGGTTGAGAGAGAGGGATTGGTTGAAAACAGGGGAGCATAAAAATTACTAAAAGTGGCATAAAATGAGAAAATAAAAGAGTCTCGATTTCTGCAAGAATCATATCATAAATCATAGGGACAAGAAAACATGGACTTTTTTTTTTTTTTTTTTTTGTTCCGAACGTTTTGTAATAATATGATCCCATAAACACAGTTAAAAATAACAAAGTGCAGAGTGGAATAAATTTATTCTCTTTTTTTTTTTTCACCTGTAGCGTTGGGACAGATGGACATCAAACCACCCAAGGAATCAGAGCTGCTGAGTCTCTTCATTCTTGATCACTATAGCCCAAATTTACACAGTTACCAGTAGTAGTCTATTTCAGATCTCTCTTGGAAACCACCAACTTTGAGAGTGTGAGAGTGAGAGAGGTTAAACCTTTAAAGAGGTGAATGAATGGTGAGTGGAATAGTGTGTGTGGTGTTTGTGTGTTTTTTCTGTCTAGGAGAAGGTGCTATCAGTTGGGAGTTACAAGAAATGGCAACCAAACTCCCATGAAACACAACAATCCCCAGAAGCACAGTTTTGTATGCATGTAATATTGCTACTATGCAGCTTTTTCTCTGTCCTCAAAACTCCATCTCTCTCCTTTTTTATCATCTCTACTTCTGCACCCATCAAACCCAAAGCCCAAGAAAATAAATTCAAGAAAAGTTACAAACTTGAAAAACCAATTCCAACCAGAAGCATAAAATACATTTTTTTTTACACAAACTGAAACCCACAAGCAATCAAAATCTTGCACTGTTTTTCTCCTTCACTCTCTACCATCTTTCTTCACATGATTACTCAATCAATTCAAGAATAGTCTAAAACTGTTCATCTAGAAAGAAAATATTGGGGGTGGATCAGTAGACTGTCTCACTGCCCAGCTGGCCATTCACAATTTTCAGAGTGTTTAAATAAAACTAACTGGGGTTGGATCTATGGTTGAGATTCAACTAGGGTTAGATGCATGTTAGCAACATTTGGGATTTTTATTTGTCAGCAAATGAAATGAACCCCAAATTCAAGGCAAATGCAACTATCATAACTTATAAATGAGGTCTAGTAGACAGGGTTCGGCGCGGCTCGAGCCGAGCCGTTTGGAGATTTGGGTGGCGTCAGCGGATCATGGTTGCAACCACCGTGTGGTCGGCGCAGGGAACAACCCCGTATAACTCGGAAGTCATCTTTCTGCATTTTATCTATTCTTTATTTTTAGGATAACCACCATATTATTAATGAATAAATTCCCATCCCTTTTCACTTTTTTTCTTGATTAAAATAAAGCTTAATTGTAATTATTTACATGAATTTTGCTGGTTTTTAATCACTGCTCTCAAGTCTCAAACTTCAATTTATCATTAGCATAAAAGATCTAATTAGGGGCACCCCTAAAACATATTTTTCGAATTCAGATGTTGAAAGACAAAAGCTACGATATGAGAAACATTCTTTACGTATAAATCCAATCAAATTTACATTGTCGCATACTACTATTAAACAATTTTACAAAGTTTATACTATTATCAATCAAATTTACCTTTGATGGGATTTATTTATCTATTATGCATTTTATATATTACGCCATTTGTGCGCTGCCATTTATTTATCAATTGATTTTGATGCCTACATTGGACATTGGTAAATGTAGATTTTTTACCTTCCTCACCTTTTTCTTAAAAGATATCACTGCAAATATTTTATTTTATGTATTACTATAATTTTCTTATAGCCAAGGGGGGTGTTGCCGAAAAACTAAATAAAATGCAAAGGTATATTAGAATTTTCATAATATGTAATTCCAAATTATATATACATTAATTTGATTTACATTCCAATGACCAACTGTTTCCTGCATGTTTACTAGCTAGCTATTAGTGCTGACTTTGGGGTGTGGATGAAGGCTATCTCATGCTTATGATAAAGGACATATATTAAATAATATTGTCTCCTTATCGTGTTAAATATAGAGCATATTAGGCTCACAATTTCGAATTCATAGTTGTTCGAACTTCACAGCTTTTATTAGTAAACAATTCCACAATAAGAAAAAAAATAAGAAAGTTATTATGACACAAATTTTCAACTTTATGCTTAAATATAGTTATATTCATATAATATTATAGAATGGTATAATTGGTTTACGAAAAAAATAACGCATTAGCATGTTTTACATTATTAGTAAGTTGGGTCCTCTGGACAAAATTTCTACATCAATCACTCACTATGATTACTTAGTTATACCAATTTCGACTACAGGGACAATTTAAGTAAAAATATGAAATAAAATATATCATCTTATTATCGAGGAATCAACATCATTGCAATCTAGAGAAAGTTTCAGGGACACCTTATATATAAAAAAAAAAATAGAATTGTAACTGAAATTTTATAATTGAATTATTGGTGTTGTAATTGAAATTTGAGATTAGATTGTGAGTACTCGTATATACGTGACCGTTTAGTCTTTAATGGACTCTTTGTTTAGATTTTCATTTACCCACAAAATGAATGGAAGAAGAAGAAAAAGAGTTAAATTTAATTACGAGTGGTTGACCAAAATTTGATATATTTGTGATCTGTGAATACTTGTGTTTTAGGCGAATGAAAATGAAAATAGAAGGTTTTATCTATTGGAATAAATGTTTAAATTGGTATGTTGGTGCTACACTACATTAACAAAGTGACAAAACTACAAAAGTAACAGATTCTTGCTTTGCCATAGCTCAGAAATAACCTTTTAGCTAATCAAGTGAATGCAATAACTTTGCAGAAATAGGCTGCACTCCTTTTTTTACTTTCTTCTAACCTAAGTGGGAATATTTCTTTTTCAATACCATTTGTTCACTTGTAAATATTTCACCATGTTTTGCAAGTGAAGCCAGTGGACTATTATAATTATTGGTTTCAACTTAATAAGAATTTGAAGTAATATATAGATGTAATTTTACACTATGGTAGTTTGGTTTTCTCTGAGATTTAATAATTTGTATCTTTTATAATAGATGGCATATTGTTTTATATGTTTTGTGTTTATTTAAATGTCTATAAGCAATAAGCTAAAATAACCTAAACCAATGATATAGCAAATAAAAAAAGAAAAAAATCTTGATATTTTTTTTGTCTATAAGTGCCCAAAATCTTGATTCAGATTTGATTTTTTTTATATAATATATATATACCAATCTTGAACCGACCCATATATGATATATGCCTCCACGATTTTATAATTACCGAAACCATCATAAAGTAATTTCAGTTTAGCGTCACTTTCCAATATAGTGGCTTCATTAATATAATTTATTTTAGTTATCAAGATAATAATATTAATTGATTCTATTTTTTTTTTCAGCAGCCATAAGTTGATGATTGCAGCTTTTTCTTCAATACTTATCACGCCCTAAAATCACCTCATTCTTCCTAAGTTTTCTTTAATTTTTTTTTCTTCTCCTTTAAAGATAATCAATAATAGTTTTTCATTTATTCTTACGATGACTCGAATTTCTGATTTATTGGTTAGAAGAAAAATGTCTTATCAACTAATCTCCTCCAACATTGAAAATTAAATAAAATATTCAAACTTATGATCAGATTCTTCGAATTTTGGTTGACAAAATTAGAAAGGAGTCAAACAAATCATTAATTTTATATATATTATCATTCTTTTTTGAGTTAATATATATGATGATGGATGTACATTTTGGCGCACTTAAAAATAAATATCCACTTTAGTTGAAGCCACTTATTTTATTTAGTTTACGTGTACTACCTTCACTAGTAATTTTCTTTTAGGATTGTGATGATGAATATTACCATAGTTTGATATAAACTATATATAATTTTCTAATCAAAGCCTTTAATTATTCGTCACACTCACACGACACCTATATTGTTATAAGTCGAAGCCTAGGATTGACATAATTAAACTCATACTCTTGTCCTCAAAATGACCTAAATAAACCTAGGAGAGACTTCTTATGGTATTTAATATAATATAATTAAGCATACATAATTATATCTCATAGCTATCTATATGAAGACATGCTCTAATTATATTTATATATAATTGTAACAAATATTAGAAATATTGAAATGTTGAATGTAATGGTAAATATATTCAAGAAACCAAATGGATAAAACGATTAAGCGCAATTCAGTTGGTAAGACGTTTCCCCTCCAACCAATAGGTCGGGAATCGGGAGTTCGAGTCACCATGATGGCAAATGAGGAACCATTATTGATCATTTAAAAAAAAAAACCAAATAGATAAGATATATACATACATCATCCACCACAATTGAAAAGATATAAAGCTTGAACATGTAGCTAAGCACTAATGCCTACTATAACATATATTGTGACCAATTAATATTATATCTGCATTACACGTGCGCCAACTTATGTCCAAATAAATAAAATTTCATTAAAAAACTTGTACATTTTGTATCACCCCCAACTATAAATTTGGTTCAACCCATAACCCTTTCGACCACAATTATCAAATCTATATTCCTTCAAAGTTTGATATACACTTGTTTGCTCCTTTGCTTTTGATTCTTGATTCAATTTCTCAATCAATTATGACTCCAAAACTAGCCTTTCCCATTGCAATAATAATACTAAGCATTTCATGCCACGAAATAATACTTGTTTTTGGTGACATTGGGACAGCTACTTCCTACAACCCTCCTTACACACGTTAGTAACCCCCCCCCCCTTTTATTACATCTCATATTATATATATGTCACGGATTTATTGATTTTAAAAAAAAACCGAATTGACTAATTTAGTATGTACCAAATATCATTGTGCAGCTACTAGGTGCAACGGCAATAGTGCCGACCAATTCCCGTCGGGCAACCTGTTTGTGCAGGTGAGTGAGGGGTTGTGGGACAATGGCGCCGCATGCGGCCGCCGCTACAGGCTCCGGTGCCTCAGCGGGACCAACCGACCATGCAAGGAGGGCACAGTGGACGTGAGGGTGGTCGATTTCTGCACTCGGCGGCCGTGCCCCTCGACTATAGTGATGTCGAGCGATGCCTTCGCAGCAGTCTCACGATCCCCGAACGCCAAAATCAACATTGAATTTATCCAGTACGTTGCCATGAAAATCGTGGAGTAGACTAGAGGATTTCATCCGGTATTTATTTCTTGTATATTTTTTATTGATAAAATTTTGATTTTTTTTGCAGGATTTGACACGAATTAAATATGGGCATTGCGGGTATATGCTTTTTTTTCCAATATATTATATCTCACGCAGACGGGGACTGTTATACCACCACATAATGACAAAATAAATACCGCATGCATGTAGAATTGAACTCAAGGCATTTCGCTAAGTAAAGTCTTGTAAACCTTGGTTTTGCTACTTGAGTTAGATTCCATTGGCCGAATTGCTTGTATTTTGTGGACAGGGTTCTGAGTTTGCTAGCTTATATTAAATTTTATGAATTGTACTCTCTCTTTATCTCTCTCTCTCTATCTCTCTCATTAGAGCAATGGGCTTGACGAAAGGCGTCGGCCCGATGGGTTCCTCCAGATTCATCATATATTTTAAGTAGTCTGACAAATTTAACCAATCGATTATCCTTAAAAACAACCTTCCCAATCAATTGACGCCCACCACCTGTTCGACCATATTCCCCAACCTATTCCGATTTCAAGATCATTCTGATCCAGAAATGGCGTCGGCGGCTGCGAGATTCCGCTCAGCAATCTCCCGCCACCGAATCCGAGCTCTCGCTCATTCATCTTCCTCAAAATTCTCAGAATTTAAATCGTTGACGAAATGCTGCAATCCTTCATCTCAATCCGGCCGCGTTCGCAGCCGCGGAAGGCCTACTCCTGCCTCCTCTCCCTCACTCCCCGACTGCGACAGCTTTGGGGGTTTGATCGGAGAGTTGAGGATGGTGGATGCGGTGGAGATGTTGGAGGGGAATGGGGTGGTTGGATGTTTTGGCGGTGGGGATGAGTGAGAGAGGGCTTAAGTCTTACTAGTTTCTTGAATATGCAGACACTCTCTCTCTCAGTTCACTCTTACTCTCGCTGTCTCAGCTCACTTTGCAGACCTCTCCCCCTCTCTCTCTCGGCTCACTTTCTATATGAGTTTGCTTGCTATGATCTTTGGTTCAGTTGATTTTGTTTTAGAAGATTCCTAAGAACCTTGGACATATTAAGGTTGGAGTGGAATCTTTATTGATTTTTTGGCTATGCTAGGTGTATTGAAATTCATATATGGAAAATGGGCCGCCTCTGGGCCTGGGCTATTTTCCAATTTTCGAATTCCTTATTTGTTGAGGTGACGATCTCATGACTGAAAGTAACAACTAATTGCTAAGAGTCGATCAACGATAATGACATGAACTTGAACGATATGGTTTAATTTCTGATTTCGTTTGGATATTACTCGCCTTTGATTCTGAGCGAGAGGCTTAAAGTGATTATTGATTGGAATTTCCAAATCAAGAATTCATGAGGTGTCTTTTTTGTTTGATGCCTTGATTTGTTCTCCAAAATCCACTTTCTTTTGAACATCAACTATCCAATATAAAAAAGATTCGCAGCCATCAATGTCTAAGTTAGGTACGAAAAACTTGCCACCATCAAATTCAAGAACGTCGCCATCAAGAAATTTCTACACAAACCAAACAAAATCCAAAAGTTTGTGTAAAATAGTGTGAAAAAAGTGAGATACCCTTCAAGGCAAAGTACAAGCCTCCTTGAGGTCACGATCTCAGTACTAACGGTAAATATTGGGTTTTGGAGTTATACCAATTATTTTTGCAGAACTGTGACAACAGTCGTTCTTTGCTCTTTTTTGGTAAAATCATTACTTGAGAAAAATTGTCGAGTATTATGTCAAAATCTTTATCTTAACATAGCCAACAAAGCTCATGCATCATTTAATGGATCTTGTTATAAAAACAACCAAAAATTGGACGCCAACCAGACACTATTTTCGTTGTTGGATATAATTTTTTTTTTTTCAAAATTCAAACTATATTTAAAACTAAGTCAAAATTAAGACTATAAATTGAAAAAAAATTAAAAATAAAGCTATAAATTATAATTAATCTTATAATAGAATATCTATAAAAGTATAAATATGAGTACATCTCAGTCACATGAGCTCACACTAAGTCTTCTTGTTAAGTACAAACTTAGTTAACATTTAATCAATCCTACAAGTTAGAATTAATTGTATTGCAATTTATGCAAATCCCATGTTTATATCTTTAATTGTATTGCAATTTATGCAAATCCCATCTGCAAAAGTCAACTATGCAGCCAAATTAGCACCTAATTATACTTACAATTTAACCAATTTAAATGGAGAATGGTCCCATATATGTAGCTATAGCTACTACTTCCAACTCGTATTAATTTAATATGTGATTACTTATGGTTCTCACTCTAGCAAGTATGAGAATGAGATCTGCCTTTTCCAAATACTCCTCCCTTTTCTGTTTCACCTCTCAACTTATATCTAATATCTTATGGATATTTTATTTGAGATAGTACACCATAATAATTTTAATATATGTATACAATTATATATTGTGTGGGAAAAAAAATAATTTTTAGGATATTATGAAAGCTACCTTGAGGTTTACTTTCTACCTATAAATATATATTCAAAGGCATACATATAAAACATTTATAAACCAAGGCCGCTCGTAGCTTAGCTCAAGTGGCAAAAGAAATTCCAATGATAATGGATTGGGTAGAGACTCATTTCGGAGATGGTTGACATTATGAGTTGGTCAATGAATTTCGTTTTTTCCTAAAAAAAACACATTTATAAATTTTACCACAAACCAAATTCCATCCCTAAAATGACAAATACTCAAAAAAAGATGTAGCATATACAAACAAAATAACTTGCAAATTGTAAATAGAATTAGAACAAATTTGGGAATATGGGACAAAATGGAGGAAATTAACATGAAAAAGGGGAAATTTTTAATGCTAATAATGTTACATATAAATGGGGTGTGAAAAAGAAAAAAAATATGGGAAATTCAAGCAGAAATTACCAGATTGAATCTTGCCCTGAATCCCCAAATTTCTTCTTCCTCACATTTATTCCAACAAAACCTCTGCTAATCCGTAACCTAATTTACATAAAATCCCCAAATCAAGCTTGCGAATCTCCCTTCTTCCCATCTCCTTCTCTCTCCGTTATCAGCTTCGCGGCCTCCTCATCTGCCGCCGCCGGCTTCTTCTGCGCTTCCTTCGCCTTCAGCGCCTGCAATTTCGAGTGATTGTAGTAGGCAACGCCCATAAACGCCAATCCGTAGCCGATTAGATTCACCGGCGTCACGGTATCCTTGATCACCGACCACGAGAATGCGATTAGCAGCCAATCCTTGACAACTCCGGCGACATTCATGGTCAAAGCGGAGGTCTTCCCGACGAGAAGGAATACGGCGAGGTTTAGCGCGAAGGCGCAGAGCGAATTGGTGCCGAAGATGAGGAAATCGAAGTGGAAAGCGGCGGTTTGCTGCCTCAGCAAGGGGAGTTCGACGATTAGCCACGGGATCGAGAGGAAGACCAAGCAGCTGGGCGCGACGTAGTAGAGAGATGTGATTGGATTGAGATTGATTCCTTTGGAGGTGAGAAGGATTTGGATCATGACCAATCGCGTCGCCTCGAAAGCGACGGCGCCTAATTGGAGGAATACACCCCAGGAGTCGTATTTCGCCTCGCCGTAGGCGGCGATTGCGACGCCGACGGAGATGGCGAGCATGTTTGACATGGTGGTGGATTTGTAGGCATCCTTTTTGAGGAGAATTCCGATCGAGTAGACGGCGACGGGCATTAGGGCTTTGAGCATCTGGATGAAGGAGACGGAGAGGTAGATGTAGGCGGAATTGGAGAGCCAGAGGGAGAGGGAGTAGAGGGCTCCGATGGGGACGACGGAGGAGAGGTAGACGCGGCGGGAGAGAGCGGCGGGCTCGACGAGGCGGAAAACGCGGACGGCGGCGAAGGCGAGGGAGGAGCAGAAGGCCATGTGGATCATGGTGAGGGAGATGGGGAAGGGCCAATTGTACAACTTCCGATCCAGGATGTACTTGTTGTAGACGATGACGGTGAAGGAGAGGAAGATCCAGATCGCCACGTACATGTAGGAGAGCATGATCTTCTTCACCACGCCATCGGAGAGGGCGCCGCCTTTCCCCATTGCTGCCGGCGGCGGCGGCGGTCGAGATTTGGGGGGTTTTGGTTTCTACAGAGAGAGAGAGAGAGAGGGAGAGAGTGAGACTAGGTCAGCTCGAGTGTGGAGTCTGATTTGAATTGGTTTCAAATTGCGGTTGAAATTAGGGATTTTAGGAGTTGGGAAGGGTATATTGGGGATTTCATTTTTGCGAATACTAGATCCGCTGAACTGAAACATAAGCATTACCTACTTAATTATTCACATTATTTGCGGGATCATATATATTTTATTCTTTTTTCAAATTTAAAAAAAATAAAAATTAATAAAGTGTCACATATAGTCGACAGAAGTAAAATGCTAAATGTATTTAAGCACTCTCCAGCATGCTTGAACAACGTACTCAACAACTCATAAATATGCTCGGATTATTGAGCACACAATCACGTGTTTAACGCACGCAAATGCTCATGCTCTAATAACAATATCACATTTTATTTTTGTTGACAAATATTATTAAAAGTGATATCTTTTAAGATATATATATATATGAATCTAACTAGTTAGATGTTGACATGGTAAAGTTGTGGGCCTATTGAAATTTGAGATTAGAAATATTTGTTAGCGACGGGATATGCTGAGAATAGGCCCATCGAATTAATGCAATCATTGCTTTTTCTATTTTTCTTTTTTCTTATTTTTGTGTATCGTCGTATATACTAGTATAATGTAATTAGAATGCAATTATATATATAAATAAACTTTTTTATTAATAAAAAAATAAAAGGAGATGGGGAAGTAAGATTTCAATCGCAAAGCATTCACAATTTCACATGGTTGATGGCACCAAAAGTTAATTAAAAAATAGGATTCACATGGCTTGCCACATCTGCCTCTCTCTCTCTCTCTCTCTCTCTCTCTCTCTCTCTCTCTCTCTACGTACGTATATGTGTATATTTATGATGAGACAAAAGGCAATTTAGGCGAGTTTGTATGATTTTCTGCAGATGTTAAGGCTTGCCAGCCTTTGATGCGGTCATTTTGTCATTTCCAACACCATTCAATTCTACAATTTCATTTGCCAAAATACACTAAAACTCATAAAATTTAATCCCATGCTTCAAAATTCGTCACAACATTATAAATATTTGGATCTAAACTCATATCTAATTACATATATATAATATGTTATATTATTTGGATCCAAATTTTGATTTAAATACACTCGTAATTGTGGCTTTTAATTACGTTTTGTAGTTTTTACATCTAAGTTCATCGCACGTGAATTATTCAGCATCACTATCAAAATCACGTAAATTTTTGTCTTGTAATTGCATTTTAATGTTAAGTTCATCAAATATGATTGTAAGTAAAAGATTATTGAAGAAGGAACTTATTCATGGATTACCAATGCCTACAATTTTCTCAGAGATTATGGAAATAATTATATGAAATTGAGCTCTTTGATTTGTTGTCACACTTCAAAAATCATGTATAGTATTTAAAATCATAGGGAGACAAAGGTGAGCCTGTCATGGAAGAGAAAGTTAGGATAGGATTGTTGAAAAGAGTTGAGAAATGAAATTTTATTATTTTATATATGGTCTGTTAGAAATATATATTCATTTTATCTACTATAAAAAAAAAATAGTAGGTTTTTTGGTAGCTGGCATTAGGAAATTAGCCAAGAGAGAGGGGGACAGAAAAGGGGGGTGGTTGGAAAAGGCCAATAATAAATTAAAGGGTAAATTGCCAGAAAAACCACCAAATTTGGTCAAATTCTGGTCAATCCCGCAAGTTTCAAAATCAGCCGATTATATCATAACTTCAACAATTTTCGCAATTG
>JAYDZE010266620.1:0-19452 GCA_034509125.1 Monilaria moniliformis
CCAACGTCAGTCTTTGGAGACTAAATTAATGTAAGTTCTTAACCTCTTAGAAAGCATGACCGTAGGATTTAATTTCATTTAAATATCCTATGTGCTTTCTTGCGTTCTAGTTGTAGGAATTGCATGAGAATTAATCTGTAATTAATTTCCTATATTATTCCTGGAGAGATCTCGGGAAGGGGATTCCTTCATTGGAATTTAAAAGCAAACCCCAGCAAATTTATCCTTCTTATGAATAAAAGTTATTGTTCTTTTTTAAAAAAAAGTTATTGTTCTTGTGAATAAAAGTTAATTTTTTTGTGAATAAAAGTTATTGTTCTTTTGAATAAATGTTATTGTTATAATGAATACAAGTTACTAATCTTGTAAATATAAGCTATTGTTCTCGTGAATAAAAGTTTTTTTATTGCTAATAAAAGTTATTATTCTTACAAATAAAAGTTATTGTTCTTGCGAATAAAAGTTATTGTTTTAATAAATAGAAATTACTGTTATAATGTAGAAAAGTTATCGTTTTAATAATTAAAAGTTACTATTATAATGTACAAAAGTTATTATTTTAATAAATAAAAGTTATTATTTTTATGGTTTTTATTTAAAGTCTTATTTGCCATTAAGAAAAAAAATTGTAAAAATTAGATGTATATTTAAATAATGTCTCATTCAAAATAAAAATATTTAAAGTCTTATTTGATTTTATGGACAAGTATTATTTTGAACTTAACTAAAATCTCATTACAAATAAAATGGATGAAAGTCTTATTTGTTCTAAAGAAAATTCTTATTTGATTTTATAAAATGTGTTATATCTAAGCGAATTATCATTTACTAATATAAAATTATTATTAAAAAAAGTTTTATTTGCTTTAAAAAAATTATTTGATTTTATGAATTATAAATTTAAGAACAAAAGTTTTAAAATTTTATTTCCTATTAAAAGGGTCTTTTTATGATAAGTATTATGAAATTATATTTGTAAATAATAAAATGAAATTTTATCTGATTTTAATAATAAGTATTAGGAAGATATAGTTATAAATTGTGAAAGAAAAAAAAAGATGATAAATCAAGATAGATGATTGTTGAATCCATGGCCTATAATTTTATTTTTTTTAAAGAGGATTAATAATGGTTCTCCATTTACCTCTTTTATGATCTATAAATTTATGAGTATAACATTTAACCATTGAATTACAATATTTTTATTTAGTTATAGCAACAACATTTACAATAGTGAATAATAAAAATAAATAACAAACAGCGTTGGGTCGGGTTCAAACTGAGTTTGACCCGCGCTCCCTATGCGTGCATGTTTCAAATAAAATTGAGTTGAAGTTTGTGTTTAAAAAAAGTGATTCAAAATATAAGTAGCCCATTAGCAGTACAGAAGCCCAAAAGGCCCATTATCAAACCCCTTCTAAATAGCCGCCATTGCTGCTAGGGTTTTTCGCTGAGCGCAGATCATCATCAGCTTTCTCTCTATCTCACAAGCTCGGCGGCTATCCCACCATGGCCGTTGGGTATTTCTCTCTCATCTCTAGCCATACAACGACGCGTTATACTCTTTACTTATTATCTACGATTGTTGAATTTTTGTTTAATATGATGCAGAAAAAACAAGAGGATTTCAAAGGGAAAGAAGGGAGGCAAGAAGAAGGCGTGAGTTACTACTTATTTTTTTTGTCAATTTCGTTTGCGTAAAATATATTTGTTTATTTTTGAAGTTTTCAATACCCTGATTACCCGTTCTAAAAAATATATTTCCTGTTTGTAGTGTCGATCCATTTGCAAAGAAGGAGTGGTATGATATCAAAGCCCCGTCAGTTTTCAGCAACAAGAACGTTGGGAAAACCCTAATTACCCGTACTCAGGGTACCAAGGTACATATTTTATTCATTTTCTTTTTCGCATTTTTGCAATGATGATTACCATTGTTACCATATTTTTTTCATTTGAATGTTTATCCTTGTAGACATGGGCAATGTATGTGTATTGATCATTCTTTAATTTACTCCAGATCTTTATAAGTGCATTACATATTAGCACTAGTAATTAGATACTCCTTTGTCATTATTAAACATAAACTAATCTTCGTTAATGACAAACCTTTGTTATGTGTCTTAACTGTGTTATAAAGGCAACTATGTTTTTGATGAAAAGTTTATCTCAAACAACTATCATTTGTTTGATGATTTGTTTTGTTACCAGTAATGGTTGTAGCAAAGCTTTGATCAGTTTCTGCAGAAAATATTTTTCTTTCCTATAACCTATTTTCTTGTTTGTTTGTTAATGGCATTATTGCATCTCATCAGATTGCATCAGAAGGTCTCAAGCACCGTGTGGTTGAAGCGTCTTTGGCTGATCTTCAAGGTGATGAGGATCACGCATACAGAAAGATCCGCTTAAGAGTTGAAGACGTTCAGGGAAAGAATGTTCTCACTAACTTCTGGGTATGCATAAGTATAAGATTTGTAGTTGGGTTTTTCTTTTGAATACATTGTTTATCTTAAACCTCTGGCATTTACTTGTGTAATTTGTAGGGTATGGACTTCACTACAGACAAGTTGAGATCACTTGTAAGGAAAAGGCAATCACTGATTGAGTCCCATATCGATGTTAAAACAACTGATTCTTACACTTTGAGGATGTTCTGCATTGCCTTCACTAAGAAGCGTGTAAACCAGCAGAAGGTTACATGCTATGCAAAGACCAGCCAAGTTCGCCAGGTAAATTACCTTCAAGATTTGCATGTACGGTTGTCATTTCATCTCTCATATGATTATGATGAACAATCAGTTGGTTATAAACTATTGTACTTATATATATATTGCTAGTAATTTTTTAGATTCGGAGGAAGATGCGGGAGATAATGGTTAACCAAGCACAGTCATGCAATCTGAAGGAATTAGTTCAAAAGTTCATTCCTGAGTCAATTGGGAAAGAGATTGAGAAAGCTACTTCAAGCATCTACCCGTTGCAGAATGTGTACATCAGAAAAGTTAAGATCTTGAAAGCACCCAAATTTGACCTTGGGAAGTTGATGGAGGTAAGCTTTGTTTTTTTCTATCATGAATTTTCTTAGTTGTAATATATTTATCCTAAACCCTAACAATATTCTCTTGAATGTAATTCAACCTGATACCTTCTCCCCGAACTGAGAATGTTGACTTTGCTCTTAGGATATCTTATCTTCATGGTTGTTTGAAATGTCTTTGTTAAGTTCAATAAGGCAGTGCAACCTGAATTATTCATGAATGTTTTGTCGTGAAGGTTCATGGAGATTACACAGAAGATATTGGGGCAAAGTTGGATAGGCCTGCAGAGGAGCCAGTTGCTGAGCCAACTGAACTTGTTGGTGCCTAGATCTAGATGTCCTTGTTTTGAATTTATGTCATGCCTCTTCTGTTACAAGTTTAGTTTTTTATGTTGAATTTGATACAATATTTATTGGAGTTTTTGTAAGAGATTTTGTTTCTCCGAGAGTAGGGAAATCGCATTGAAAAATCTGTTTGTGGTGGTTGTATTTATGAATTCTCAGCACTCAATTTTGATATATTTTATCATCATCCTAGATTGTTTATATTGTCACTTCATCAATTCTTCGGTGCTAATTGTTTCGAAACCAAAATTGATTATATTCATTTATGCGTATATTGTTGAGATACTACTAAATCTATTGAATCTCTAATCTAGAGTATAGACAAATGTCATATTTTTCTTTAATTTTTATTTTATTTTTGATGTCGTAGGAGCTCGCTGCGCATTGTGTAAACAGAATTTTCATTGTGCCATGCATTTGCAGTGAATTTTACACATAAGGTTGAGTAATCAGGAATTACTGTTACATCATCCAAATTTTTATCTTATATTCATCATGTTAATTTTCTTTGCGGTGGTTATATCATATGGAATGACTACTCAAAAAAATATACATATGGCACCTTATGTGTTACACTAGGTATAACATTTCGGCTTCAATCTTTAGTTCTTTTCTTAAATCGAACAAAATCGATTTTTTATTGTTAGGTTATTTTAATTTAGCCGATTCTACGACTCTTTTAATTATTTAATTTTTAAAAAAGTTAGTCGTTGAACGGTTCTTTGATTTCTCTTTCCATTCATTTCAACATCTATAAATATACCCTTCATTTTATCTTACTTTTCACACTATAATTCCAAGTCTTCTCCAAAAAATTTCTCCAACTTCTCTCTATAATTTAATAATTTTCTCTTTCAAATTCGTCTCGTTTATGTGGATCCATACAGCGCCAGCAATTTCTCTGACGAAGAAAATTCATCCGACGATGAGTGCAACAACATTCTTCTATAGTTTGTTATTTGGCGAAAATGGAGGCGGCCAATCCACCACAATCAAGGACATACAAGCACTAGGAATGAGAGGATGTCGCCTCAGGTCTCATCGACGATCATTTCTTGGAGAATCCGTGATGAGGGACGTGTATTTAGTCGATGGTTTTGTATGCATAGGGAGTGAAAAAATTGTCCAACGACGTGGAAAGACGCGTACACCAGCGGCCACAAGGGCACACATCCGGCTATCGTGCTAAAAGCAATCGTCGATGACCGACTATGGATTTGACATGCGTTCTTTGGTATCACCGACTCCAACAATGACATCAACGTTCTCAATCACCCTGACATTTTCAACGGCGTGTTCAATGCTAGGGCGCTAGTGATATGATTATGGGTAAATGGTCGTCGCTACAACATGGGCTATTATCAAGCCGACGACATCTATCTGAAATGGCCGACATTCGTCAAGACATTGCATGTCCAATTGAGCCCAAAATAGCTCGTTTTGCCTAGAAACAGGAGTTCGTATGAAAAGATGCGGGATGAGCATTTGACATTCTCCAAGCATGCGGGATCGTGAAAAGTTCGGGCCGTATGTGGTACAAGGACATGTCTGCCGACATCATGTGTGCGTGCATTATATTGCATAACATGATTATCGAGAATGAAGGCGAGGACGTCCGTAATTGGGACAACAAAGATATGGCCGACACCTCGACCACTAGCGAGACCCAATCATCAGGTGTCCCCCGACATTTCGAGAACACCAAAAGCGTCGGGAGTCGACACACGCTCGCCAAGCCCACGACCAACTCCAACTAGATTTAAATGAACATATATGTGCGCGCTTCGGTTTCCTCGATAAATGATTTGTATATTATTATCACTTATGTGTTCTTTTATTTGATTATGTAATTTTTTAATTTCAATTATAATTTTTTAGTTTTAATGAAATTCGTATTTTTCAATTATTCGCATGTTAATTTAATTAGGATATATAAATGAATATTTATAATTAGAATTTAGATGAAATAAAAAAATAAAAAATAAGAGATGAGACTTATGAATATTGATAATAGAGAGAAATTTTAAGGATATGTTGTAGATGTTAAGTGGTGAGATAAAAAAAAAATGTGTGACCCATGAATTGTATAAAGAAATGAAATGATAAATGCGTATGCCCTTAATCATCACTTGCATGTCTCCATTTAAACATTAACTTTTTAATCTTTTCTACCACATGCTACTAACATTATTTTTAAAATGAAATTATTTTTCCACTCCAACATGCTTAACTATTTTTATTAAAACTAATGACACACATTCCTAAAACTATTGTTTAGAAATGCAGGGAATAATAAATTTATATCATTACAAAGAAAAAGAAAAAAACCATAATTAAAAATAGCTTGTTTCAAATAATAAATCTGGGTCATAATTTCGTCCACTTCCGCGAATAATTAAGAAATTATAAAATGTACAAAATTAGAAATGTATATAAAAAGAAATAAACCATCAGTTGCCCTAATTCTTCGTATTTCAGCGCCGATACTTCTTTTCTCTTCTTCCCTTTTTTCTTCTCTACTGCTCTGACTCTTCTTCTCATTGCTTATTTTTCTCTTCAATCCAATTCTGCTAAATGTTATGGTTCGCAATTTCTGAAAGATGAAAAAGCCAAATGCGTTTGTGGATAGTAGAAATACAGATATGTGTTTAACCGTTTAAAAGGTGGATCCAAACTCATTCTCCTTCTTGTTTGAGGCACGGGCGGAGTACAAAATATTAAATATGAACCTTGGAAGTTGAATAGCTAAATTTGAAAATTGAAAATATTGGTCAGTAAAAGCTTTTCAGAATTCTGAGAAAGTTCAATAAAATATTAATTTTTGTATAGAATCATGAATGTGATGAGTTTTGCGGTAGGAAAATGGTAGTAGATTAATATAGATTAGAGTTACAAGTGTTTTTGTGATTTTTCCAAGAAAAGCATAGGATATTGAGAGAGCATGGAAAACCACAGCGCAAAGCTGCCCAAAAGTTGAGCGTCAATCTGCAGGCTCCACAATGCCGTGCGCAAGAAAAAGATGAATCTTATCGACAACATTAATTAACATTAAAACGTAAGAAAAAAGTTTATATATAGCTAAAATATAAAAGGAATATACATGTAGTGCAAAAACTGAGGCAAGTTAGAATTCAAAAGGTTATCCACTAATGAGTTGGTTAGTCACGAAGCCAGCCCGAGTTGGTGTGGTGAGGATAGTAGGGACCTTGAGCAAAACCTAAAGGTCCTTGACTTGGAGGAGGTGTCGGGCCCATCCTAGCATGATGGGGCTCGTGCAACCGAGCCGCATATCTCTGTGCTGCAGGTGTTCTCATCTCCCCGTAACTTGACGATGAGGCAGCTGCTAGTCCATACTGATGCGAGTACCCACTACCCTGCCCCTGGTAGGGAGGAACTGCACTTTCTTGATTCCACTCATTAACCTCTGCTCTTGCTCTTGCTCTTCCTCTTCCATGGAGGACGACATTCAATTCCCCCGGGTAAGATGTATAAGGAGGAGGAGGAGGAGCAGGAGAGCCTACGGATCGAACAGTTGCAGCCGGAGAAGCATAATCCTGGCTGCTTCTCCAATCATATCCACGTTGAGGAGGGTGATGTGCATCATATACCTGTCCGCCACTCGTACCAAGGTTAGGAAGGTGATGTGCATCGTATGCCTGTCCGCCACTCGTACCATGTTGAGGAAGGTGATGTGCATCAAATGCCTGTCCGCCACTCATACCATGTTGAGGAAGGTGATGTGCGTTGAATGCCTGTCCACCACTCATACCACGTTGAGGGGGATGATGTGCGCCGTAAGCCTGTTCAACACTCAGACCACGCTGAGGTTCCTCAGCACCGTACTTCTTCAACAAATCACTCACTCCCACACTATCTTCTGCTTGAGAGTAAGACTGATGTGTTGGGAACTTGCCCTGACTCAACTGCTGCTGATAGTCACCCCATTCACAAGGTACATGTGCTACTTGACGATACTCATCCCTTTCAGCGACTTGTCTACTCTGCCAATGGTCACCCCGTTCAAAAGGAACCTGGGCTATTTGATGACGTTCGCCCCTTTCAGAACGAACCTGTGATGGAGTTTCATGATTCTCGGTTGGATAAGGTTGCAAACGATTACTCAAATCTGGTGACAGATGGCGAGGCACTGAAAGTTTGCCAGAGGATCTGTCCTTCAGAAACATGTTACTCGGTGGTCTTTTCTTGTCTCCTTTCCCACCAAAACTATTGGGACTTGTCTTGGAATGATTATTCACTGCAGCGTGACTTTTACCCACTTCATTGTTGTTGATATCGTGTGGCAAACCATCCTTGTGGCTGATAGTCGCCTTCTCCTTCTTATCCAGGTTTGTAGATGAGCTGTTGATATCGCGTGAAAAACCATCCCTGTGGCTTATAGTTGCCTTCTCCTTCTGCTCCAGGTTTCTAAGTGAGCTGTTGATATCGTGTGGCAAATCATCCTTGTGGCTGATATTCTCCTTCTGTTCCAGGTTTTTAAGTATGCTGTTGATATCACCCTGCAAACCTTCCCGGTGGCTTACAGTCTCCTTGTCCAAGGCTTCCTGGTGGCCTATAATAATCTCCTTGTCATTCAGCTCCAGGGTTTTAGGTGTATCTGCATGTTTATCTTCGTCTCTTGCAGCAGAGGCTTTACTATCAAATGCCTGTCCTGGGATAGTGGCGTGCAGCTCATTGTGATTCTTATCCAATCTACAGTTCTTTAAAGCACCAGATTGGTGGCTGTGCTTTTCAGCGATAGCCTTGTGTTTGCGCGTCCAGGCACGACTACTCCAGAGATAAAGTACTGGTGCATTATTGTTCCAATCCTCAATTTGTTTGTCATTTACATCAACAGACCCGGGTAGATAAAATGACTGAAACAGACACAGTTCACTCATAATATGTAGTTGGCAGACACGACCATTAAAAATACACTGATTACTAGAAATGACTAAAAACTTACTTTGCCAGCGAGCATCTGATCATCCTCCCAAATCAGATCATATGGAGGTACTTTTTCATCTAACCTGGTAATGAAAAGCAAATGAAAAACTAGCCTTCTCAAACCGACCTTCTAATTTCTATTATTGATTAACGTAGATTTAAAGAGAGAGAGAAAAATTACCGCTGTGTCTCCCGAGGAACAATCAGAATTAATAGTTTTGGTTTGAATTGAAGAGCCTTATTGATAAATTTGTTAGCAAGTGCAGCATTCACTCCAAATGGTGGGTTCAGCCCCATGATCTACCCAAACATGCCATATCAGTTGCAAATAATTGGATTGCACGCATTGAAGCACAGAGAAAATATAGTCTCACCAACTTCGACCCATCTGGCAGCTCTTCTTTTTTAACTCCCATCCAATCTCTTTGCTCAAAATTAAAATCATTCTACAGATAAAACCCAAATGCCGAATGTTATGGAAGCAGTGCTGGTCAAAATCCTTACAGATCTAATGATTCTCAAACAGTGAACTTTTGTAAGCAACTGATATCACATTTGAGATAAGGGAGATACATGTGCCAGATACCACTAAGTCAAAGTTAATATATATTTCTTGAATAAATCATTATATTAGTGGTTTTCATCAAAAGGATCCATTACTATATTTAAATATCACATAATATCACCTTCACCAAAACTCATTTTTCTTATATTATCAGTCTAATAGACTGATTGAAAACAGGGTAATATAAGCAATTCGTGATCTCACAAGTCACAAGTTAAAATTAATTTCTAGTGTACTACTGAGCCATCAAAATCCACGTACAAGAAACAGCACTTAATCAGCCCTATTTCCAATTGGAAAAGGTCCTTCGTCTATAGGAATTGTACATATATATTTTAAGCCAATCCCCAATTTATCAGAATTAGTTGGCTGAATGTTTTACCATTTCCCACTCTATACAAGAAGGCATAGTAAAACACCCAAGAGGTGAGATGATTCTGCATTAAAGGCATCCAGGGTTACTGCAATTTGTTTATTTGGATATAGCTCCCTCAGAAACAACCAAGAAAAAAGAAAACGGTGCTAAGTGTTAACCTTAGCTTGTAGAATGTCATAATTTTTGAATGAGCATATCCTCCCCATCTCATCAAGCTTCTTTTTCATAAGGCAGCTGAAGTCATTTGAACCACAGCAAAAATCAACTAGCTGAAAAAAGAAAAGACAAAGTCTGGAGTTAAGAGTCTCTACAATAAAAGAGAAGTATACTTAAGAACTAAACAAACCATACTTCTATCAATCAAGAATTACTTAACATATATAAGACAACTGCATACAGCAATAATCAATAGGAAACTGAAACTCAGGTTATTAGCACCAAATAAACTAAACGGATCTTAGCACAGCACAACCTTGAGCTTATTATGAGATTTATTCACAACGCTACTTTTAAGGAATCCGAATTGCACAGATCTTTGATAGCTCTGACACATAACCAATTTAGTTTAAACCAAAAGTCAATGGGGTCAGTTCCAAGCTAAACCACACGGCCCAGACGTGACCCACCTCGGCAGGTAGCCCCTGTTCAAGCTAAATCATCTTTTCACAACCAGGGCCAAGGCATGTCTGAATTCTCAATATCTTCAAAGTAATATTTATCTAAATTCTTGAACAAAAGAACAAAGTAACTAAACATGTAATTCAGTTAACATGTATGTCCAATGTAATAAAAGTAGAGATTTAACAAAATAAAATGATTTAAAATGAGGTAGACGGGTAGGGAAGGAAAATAATTTTTATTACCATATCACCATCTTGAACATACCAACGGAGTATATCAGCTATCTGTACAATGAGACCACCACCAACAAAGATGATGAAGAAGCCAATTAGACAATACACAAGGCAAGTTTAAAACATCATAAGAAAACCAGAAATGAGATACCTGAAAGATCAGGAATGGAACAGGCATGCAACACACCAAGTTTTACATGATGTTATGAGGACAATTCATAAGTAGTCATTAAGAAAATTGTGGTACTGAGATAAAAGGCTTCTAAAAATGCAGACATGGGTTTCACTTTTATCACTAACTACATGCCATGAAGGATGGCTGCAGTATTTTAATTGAAGTTTCTAACCTATACCAACAGGTTTACTACTTAGCAAGTTTGTGAGGTAAATTTGTTAACTTTTTCAACTCCAAAAAATAATTTTATTTTGGTAACTGTAAGAAAGTGGAAGAAAGTGTTTTCTTAGTCAAATAAGACACTGCTTAAAGGGAGAAGAAAGTAGTTTTTCTCCTATATTCCAGTGTTAAGAACTCACAAATTTGCATAGGTGAGCAAAAAAAGAAACTCCACCTACAAGACTAGGAACATATCCAATTAGGCCATTACTATCCTGACAGTTTAGTTCCCAAACATAACCACCATTTTCCAAAATCTAACAAAATATTTTCCTCAGGCCAAAAAGCACTCTTTGAACTACAGAGTTAATATCTAGTTGAAAAAGGTCAACAGAACATCACCTCCTTCAGTTTATCCATTTTGGTGAAATGGCGACCGAAGGATGTATAGCGCATGCCATGTAGGAATGGAGCAAGATGAACTTTCAGCTTTTCCTGCAAAAGCAAGCATAGATCATTATATGAACATGGGCTTCAAAACTATTTGAAACTAATGCATCTCAGAATAGGCATGGAATATTAGAAACCCAGACCATTCTGCTCTCTCAAACACTCGAATCATACAAAATATAAATACCATAAAACAAGAACAAGGAAAACATGATACCCAACTGAATGACTTGTTATTTGTGAGTTGTGACCTGCAATATTACCTATATGTTCAGCTAAATGTTGGGTGGACAAACATCTCAAGGCAAGGAAAACGGTAGACGCACCATCAAAATTAAGGTCATCATCAGATGTAGTTATGCTAGCCATCTAAAACTACAGTAAGAATTTGTAGAACAGACAACTGATACTTTTAGCAGTCACTTGAGAATAAATCCTTGCATCTCCACCTAGATAACTTTAATCCCATTCAAGTGGCTACCACCTTCTTGCAAATGATTTCAAGGTGATGCAAACACTTGTTGAATATTGTTCATGAGATAATTTGCACTTAAAAGAACAGTAACATATTCAGATTCCTTGACCACAAACTAATCTATAGAAGAGAAATAGTTCGTAGAATGCAGGGAACAAGTCTAGGCCTATGAATATGGTTGGTTTTGACAAGGTTTGCTCCTGACCAGGGCATAGCTTAAAATTTTACACAATGTCCCATTCCCAAGGAAACATCTAAAGAGAGTAGAAAGTAAAAGGAATATGAGCTGCCCTCCAATTCAGACTCAAAAGACATTCAAATTTTACGGCCAGTCAGCTTGCCAACATTATTCAAAAGAACAGCCTTTCAGATCATCGCCCAAGTTGTAATAATAGATATCAATGCAACTAGTATCTAAACTCGACAAGCTAAAACACCAAATCTCTACAAGCCCATATAACAACATGAGCGGAGTGGTTTCCCTCTAGAAAAGTGCTTCTTAACATTGTTCACGGCAGGCAAACTGAGTATCTATTTCTCTATGATGGCATGTAGGTAATTTAAACAATTTCTGTCCTTACCAGTAGCACAACATAATAAATTATATTTTTTCTAAAACATTAATTCCCATGCTCTCCTAGGAACACCAACATGCACCAGTTATCCTTTTCTAGCCATTGTAACAGATTATCTCTAAACCCAAAGCTGTTAGAAATAAAGAGAGAACTAGCAGAGGTTATAGCAATCACCACCATACAGGGAGAGGAAACATTGATTTAATAAACCTACAAGGAAGAAACAAAATTTAAAATTCCAATATATTTCAAACATGAGGAACACACCTTCCATTTTAACACCTGCTGAAGAAGCTCCTTCCCACAAACTGCTTTGGCATCTCGAACATTGCCTTCGTCCAATTTCTTGAGTGCAGCATGTACGGCCTACAGGACTGTGTAAATTACTAACTCTCAATATGATAAAGCAATCAGATCAACCAAAAACCTTGCACACACCTGAACAGAGCCTTCCACCTTCCCCAGTGTAACATTCTCTGTAGAAAATCTTGAATACAGGGCTTGTGATGGTGGTTTATGCCTTCTTTTAACTTCTCCAAGTGTTACTGAAGATGATGCAGCTTTCATCAAAGTCAATACTCTGCATCAAGCAACACAGAATAGTAAGATAGAGCAAAGAAAATCTTCTAGTGTATTTCCTGGGTGCATTAAGGGTTCAGTCCAATGAAAGACGTTTATTAGACATAGTGACCATTCCACAATATAGAGGTGGACTATTGAAATATGGAGATGGAGAAAACAAGAAGACACTAAAAAACTACATTACCTTCTTTTAGCATCAGCATCAAGAGTGAAAATATTATCTGTTCTCTTTGCAGTTGGCTTGACCTTCTTAGTTATCTCATTCTCAGCATGTCCAGTAGCCACACTGCGGGGGTTCAGAGGCTCAGATTCTGTGTCAAAAAAGGTGGCATATGATCTGTCATCTGGAGGTACCCTCCCTTCATCATTTAAAGATCGTTTAAACTGCCCCCGAGAATATCTTGTATTGGCTACTTTATGCTTTTTGGAAGATGGAGTAGGAAGCTCCTCCAGTCTTTTTCTGGAGAGACCAACACCTTTTGCCCAATTCCCTTTTTGTTGTTTTTCAGAAATTCTATTCCCAGCATTGTCTTTGAAAGCTAAACCTTTTTCCTTCGGTAAAGGCTTATTTTCACTAGTTTCTAACTCGAGCATTTTCTTTTTCTCTTGTCGAGGGCCAGGGAATACTATATGGTCTCTAAGAGGTGTCATCATCTCTTCGTCGACATCATGAGCTCTGATGAGAAGTATAAAATCAGTTAAGAACAAATATTAGGACAAAACTGAAAATGCCAAACTAAAAACTTACAAGCAGTAAATCAATATGCGCTTAGGTATGAGACCCTCCCAAGCTCTTTGGACAATCTCACTGTCAGAATCCTCTTCAGATCTAATATCCCTATTAAAATGTTGAAAACACTTACTTGAATAAGAGATGGAGATTTGCATCAAAAAGATTTCCAGAAACACTTACAACACACCTTGGTAAACATTTTCTGTGATATGCCTTTGGACAGCGACGACACACAGCAAATTGCATTTCGTGGGTTGACCTCAATTCTAATTCCTTACAAACATGGCATTTATGAATCGGACATGCAAATGGTTCCCCATCTGCAATTCTTTTCTCTAGTTCTTTAGTTGCAGCATCATCCCCGGGATGGAGAAGAGTAGCAACACAACGAGGATGATAGAAGTATCCGCAAGCTCCATTAACACAACAAAATACCTGCAGATAATCAGCCATGGATAGCATCCTACGATTAATGGAAATCTTGTCACAGAAATGAACAAAACATCAATAATTGAACTACTGAAGATTAAGACATCAAATATAACTTATAAGCAGATGTTTGCTCTTTGAAATGAGGAAAAGGTACAATGGCCACAACTCTTGTAACATGCCATTCTCACTTGAGAATAGTCAATACTAAAAGTGAAAACACCATATATTTCTTGAAGATAAAAATCCTAAAACATAAATAGAAAAGGTGTAAAGAAAGTGCAGTTGATGTTCATTACATGATTTTAACATACACATAATTATCTAAATTTTTTAAAAAAATGAGCATTTAGAATCTACTGCGAGCAGCTTGACCTTTATCTTTACCATGGTACATTAGAAAGAAAATGTGCATCTGACAAGATATCCATCAGACATAGATTGACGAAAGATGATGACCAGGAAAATTAAAGGATTACATACCTCAGGAATAGATAATTCATCAGAAGATCCCAATTTTCCACATGCAAAGCATTGGTGCTTTTTATACTTACAATTGTCACAAATAAAAGGAACATTTTTTATCGCCTGACAAAAAAATCAGAAACCATCAGAGCTTACTCCTGAGAAAAGACCACATGAATACCTCCATAATGAAAAGAAAGAGAGCATGAGAGGGGAATAGGATTAGGAGCTTACTTCTAGTTCTGCATCAGTCAACCCCAGAGAGTCACATTTGGATTCCTCACCATCTTCAACAGTTGCATGGAATGACCTCATGCACTTGCCATCACAGCTGAAATCAACATAATTTCAAAACACCAAGAGATGCATCATTCACTTGTAGCGCAGCCAGAAACTTAGTAAGAAATTAGTAAAATGTCATTATAGGCGTGCCTTTTATCTTTTGCTTGATAGTTATGTATGTCTTTTGAAATTAATACATAGCAGCCTAAAAGACTCAAGCACTTGTATTCCATCATAACTAGTAGGTTTGTTCAACTTCCTTAAGCAATGCAACTTCCCTTTTGACAAGTAATGATGACTACAGTTCTCCCAAAAGAAAGACAGTATTATGTCATCAACATCTAACTCATAAGAACTAAGAAAAGTTTAGGCCCTGCAAATATGTGCATGAGTACATCCACAATCAAACAAAATGACTACCACTTCGAGATATAATGCACGACTCGGAACTATCTCAAAACACAAAATCTATAAAAGCCACCATTATAAGTAACACCGAAAAGAAAAGAGAGTTCTCACAAAGAAAACATCACAACCAAGACTTATCAATGCAGAGCTGCCTGCACAATGAAATTAATACTTAAGAACTTTTCCTAGATGAACATAGCAGAATAAACCGTTATTCTAGTATTCACTCTCAATCTCCTCAGGAAATCTAAATCTAGTCTTATGCAAGCATGAGCATGAGAGTTGTGTAAAGCTAAAAAAGCATAATATGGTTTACTGCAACCCAATCAAGATGGAACTTAGCAGGTAGAATGCTTATATGTAATATGAGAATCAAGATAAACATACATGTATAAGTTACCGCCGTTATCACAGATTGCACACACAGAATCAAAACAGTCACTCTCATCAGAGTCGCTATCATCATTTTCGTCAGCCTTGTCACCCTCTTCAGACTCACTATCTTCACTTTCATCAGCCTTTTCAGACTCCCCTTGATCCTCTTTATCATTGATATTATCAACTATGAAGGAAGGCCTTACATCCTGCAAAGCAGCACACTTACATTATCTTACTAGCTTCACAGTTCTCAGTAAGGAGGTTAAGCATAAGCGTATTTTGTATGTTCAGTGCAGGTGAGTGTCAAAGTAAAAGAGAGAGAGATAGCAACCTCATTAAAAGTTTTCTTCTCCCAAGGTTTTTCCGCAAGGAATGCACTTAAAAGCTGGATAAAGGGGAAATTGCGATTAAAACCAACAATATTTACAAGTACATGGAGGCCAAATAAACAACAAATCATATCATTCTAGTTTACAGCTTCAAGTTCAAACAGTTACAGTATTTAAAAATGCAAAGCATTAGAAATTGAGATGGAAACACCTACAAGCTACCAGAACTTCCCAAGAAGGTTACGAAGAAGATAAATCATGAAACTGAATAACATGTGACCAAAACAGCCCTAATGCAGTCCAGAAAACACTACTGACCTTGGATTTTTTCAATTCTGTATCCCACTTCATGGCTTCTGTAATTAATGGTACATGATCTGCCAGATCATCCACACAGGGTCTTCTCTCAAACATGCTACAGAATAGCAGAAAATTAGAGAAGACTCAGACCACAATGATGTATGAAAGCAAGATATCAAACATATAGCAACTCGGGGATTCTGCTACCCCACATCGCCTACCCTAACACCAGCGATCTCTTTCTTCACAGGACACATGTCCATGAGATCTACAGGTTAGGGCAAAGGATGATAAGGTAGCAAAATACTTCCAGCAGCAACACCTATATTAACCTTAAAGTATCTTTAAGATTATCCCACAAAGCTTTCTGTGGCCGCTGAGGATTCCACTTGGCAAAGTGTAAAGCATATATTGAGACCAGAACCGTTCTGATTATGTCGTAATAAGGTTTCCATGGCTTCAGAAGCTTGATCCAGTTACCCTGTGCTGACAACACTGAGATCTCAGGCTTCCCCTTTAGGAGATTAAACTTCCAAGCAGTAACCTGGACATAAATTTTGCGAAGCCCATTATCTGTTTTCCCACGCAAGTATATCTGTGGTTGCTTTCCATCACCAGTGTTGCCTTCACTCCACTCCACAGGTAACTTAGCAAATGAAATTGATTCCTCATCAACACCACAGGTAAATTCATAGTCAGACACGTTGGTTGTGACTATGTAGCCTTCGTCATCAGAAGATGCCATCCTTTTCTCGAATCTCTTCACTCGAAACACGCTAGTTCACAACCCTAGCATATCCACAAGTGAGAGAATATTGAGCAAATACAGTTTATATGAACCAAAAGCAACCCAGAATCTTAAATCATGATTGTAAATCCATGAAAATCTTAATGAATCTAAAACATCTTAGACCCACGCACCATTCTCCATTATCAACTTATATGTTGATTTCACTTAATATATAATGAACAAATAAACGAAGCAATAAAAATCTAAAAGGTTTCGGAACCCTTAATTGCCCACACGTAAAGAAGCATCCAGATGATTCATACACCAATATGTTGACATACAAACAAACTTAAAGAAATTTACTAAATTTCAGTAAAAAAATATAAAAAAAGGTGACAGTAACACCAAATATGCATAATAAAAAAGGCTTAATTAAATATTGAAGTGAGGATACGTTAATTACCTGTTATAGCACAGCAATTGCGACCAACAACATGGGTATCATTCCAGATGTACCGCAGTAAACTGGAGAAAAGAAGCCCAATTTTCCGCGGGAATTTTGCGCTGTTGGAAGAGGCGGGAAGTATTCGATTTGGTAATCGAAAAGGGTTTTTGCAGCAATGTTTGGAAGAATCATATGATATCAGCTTCGACGAGAAACAACCTAATTCTGCATAAGCCCACGTCTCCAGAAATTTCAGTCTTTAAAACTGCCCTCTTCCAATCCCACCATACATCTACAGTATTAATTAAATAATAGGATTTATGGGATTCCATTTTTTACGTGCCTATAATTTCTTTAATTAAATATATGAAAATTTTTAAACTATAAATTACAAATAAATATAATTGATCATATTAATATATGCTGCAATAATTTATTTTGTTACTAAATAGCATATTGTCAAATTTGGAAATAATTTTTGGATGGAAATTCTTTTTAGTAATAGTTTCGCTTTGTATATATATACTATAATACTAATATAAGAGCATTCGTGCCATGTCCACCGTTGTAGGGCTTCAACCCGGCAACTCGAGCCCTGACAACGGCTCCTCTTATGTTTAATTTATTTTTATTTTTTTAAAATTTTAATTAAAAAATTAAATTTAGCCGCCCATGGCTATTTTTATAAGTATAATATATATATATATATATATATATATATATATATATATATATATATACATACACATATATTATTTATTCAACCGCCAACAGCTATTTTATAAAATATTTTTTTTCCCAAATGGTAAAGTGCCAACGGCACTTTTGATTTTTTTTTTTTTACTTTTTTTTTAAACTATAAATACCTACATCCTCACACTTCATTTCTTTCTTCTTTATTTTCTCTTTTTCATTATAATGTCTACTCCCAACGATCAAGTGATGATTCAACATTTGTTGTCGCAATGGATCGATCCATCCGCTTTTGGATACGATCCAAATGCTCACAGCGCATCTAATCCAGCGGGTTACGACTCCCCTTGTCTCGCCTTCTCATCCCTGCATCTCGACGCTATCAACTTATCCGACGAGGTAGAGAAGTCGAGGCAAAATATTTGGATTCCATACTCCGCAGAAGAAACGATGCGTATATTTGAAATATACGTAGATGTGAACAAAGATGCCATCATTGGCAACCAACAAAAGGAGTGATCTTTCTAAGCAAAGCTAGCGAAAAAATACAACGAGTTACGCCCTAAAGGCGCGCCCGAGTGCACTGCTCGTATGGTTTGGGGCCACTACGACAGAGTGAACCCCGAACTCGCCAAATCCCGCGCAATCTACAACATTGTTGAGAGGGAGAGACAAATCGGCTCAAGTGAGTCGGACGTGTTGAAGGTTGTCATTTTCATATACTTGAACGAAAACAACAAACCGTTTAAGTATCTCAAGACTTGGGATAAGGTTCGCTTTTTGTGAAAAATGGGCAGGCAGCGAGTCGACCGGACTGAAGCGTGCAAAACACACGGCGGACGAGTAATTTAGTATGAGAGAAGATACTGAAGCCGAGGAGCTGAGTAGGAGCCGCCCCATTAGCCAGAAAACGGCAAAACGGAAGGGGAAGCGTAAAGCGACATCCTCAACGACCATTGCAGCATCGGAGGAGATTAGCAAGATCTGATCCTCACTAGATAACACCATCCAAGCCACCTTGCTGAAGTTGTTCTTCGAAGCCAACTCTTTCGACACGTCTAAAATGTAGGAAGAACAACTCGAGAACCGCAGCCACCTTCTTCAAAATATGAAGGAAAAATTAGGCTATGTTTAAGATTTTTATTTATGTAATTTTAATGTTCTTAATAATGTAATTTAGTATTTTAATTAATGTAATTTTACTGCTTTCAATAATGTAATTTAGGTTTTTTAATAAAAAAATAGAATTTTAATTATATTATTCAAATTAATTCGAATTAAATTATGTAATTGACAAATAATATAAATTATCAAAAAAAATAGATGAATAGTATAAGGGAAAGTTAAGGCTCAACCGTTGTTGCACAGAGTAAATTTTTAAGGGAAAAATTGTTGTAGGGCCCATAAATAGTGTAAGGGAAAGCTGAAGGCTCGTCCGCTGTTGTAGATGCCCTATAAGAAATGTTATGCTACATATCTTATATGAGCACCATACGTGAGCACCGCGCTCGTTTAGTCTTCGTTAACATTATTTGTTTTGTTTTATATATTTAGTTTGATTCTAATACATAAAAAATTATTATTAACGTCATTAATTTTATAAGTACATAAATATTAAAGCTCGATTTGTCCATTTTCTCTATCACTTTAAATAAATGAATAAAAGAACAAATCGAGCTTTGATTTTTATGTAATTTATAAAATTAATGATGTTAATAATAATTTT
>JAYDZE010266731.1:0-19451 GCA_034509125.1 Monilaria moniliformis
ATATATGGTAAAGAGATATATCAAATCGTATATATGGATACGTATCTTGAAGATATGCACTAATCATTACCGAGCACGTCGGTGCTCTGAAAACGGGGTAAAGATACCGAGCACTCCGGTGCTCGGAAACAAAGCGCGCCTACATTTCCGAGCACAAAGGTGCTCGGTAATATTCCGCGCCAACATTTCCGAGCATTTACGTGCTCGGTATTTTTCCGAGCCATGTTTAGCGAGCACCTTGTGTACTCGCAACGGTTGTCCGAGCACATAGGTGCTCGAAGATTGTTTCCGAGCAAGTTCTGTGCTTGGTAAGACACGTATTTCCGAGCACTGTGGTGCTCGGTAAAGTTGAACAATGCCGACCCGTTCTTCGGTGCTCGCAGAGTGCTCAGAAATTTGAATGGATGTTCTCGGTAAATGCTCGGAAAATGCACGTATAATAGCGAGCACTGGTCGGAAAATGCCGCTTTTTTTGTAGTGATGCCGCTTTTTTTGTAGTGGTCTCTTACATGACGTTTTTTAAAGTCCACTATGTATGGCATTTGTAGACAGGGCTAGTGCCCCTTGTTGCAAGGAATCATCAATTCAAGGCATTGTTTCGTAATGTATGTGCAAAGAACACGATGATAGTGATACAGTGAAGAAGAGAATGTGACTTGCATCTAACTGATACCGAGCTGAAAAGTGGTTTAGAAGAATAGCTTTATTGTGAAAACGATCTGGTAGACTTATTATCTGAAGGTGCAATAATTCAGAGATAATTGAACAACAATCAGTACTAAGTACTAAACACGAGATAGAAGGAAGGTGGAACAAAAGAAAATAAAGGGCATTAATGCATTAACCTCAGACAAATGAGTGTCCGTAATTTTTTGCATCCTTCACTGTGCATGAATTCTCTACGTATGTTCTCTAATGAGTGGTTAGAAACAAGTAGAATTAGAATCAGTAACTTATTAATGACTTAATCCATGAATTATTTAGCTTAAACCTGAAGAATGCCCCATATGACAAGCCTGAACAAGATTCAATCAGTAAATTAGAATCAGTAACTTATTTAAGTCATGAATTATTCAAGATTTAATCCATGAACTATCTAGAGCTGAACAAGATTCCAACAAAGTGCAAATTCAAGTAAATTTGTATCATAAACATCTAAGATTCGAATGTTTCAATCATTTTTTTGACAAGTTTTAGTTTAGCACCAAACAAGCATAATTTTGTGCAAGACAAGTGAGTTGGACCAGTTGAGGAAATTATCCAGTCACTATCCATCACCATCAGTAAGATGTCACATTTTTTTTAAAATCTCTAAACCCAATAAAAGAAATTGAACTTGAAAAAGAAATGTAAATTAAGAAAATCAGACAAATGCAAATATTTTTGCTTTTGCTGGTATATTCCAAGGAAACAAAAACCTCTTCAGTAACTAGTAAAACTAGTATGCCATCATCATATATCCATCCATGCAACCATAAATTTTCTTTAAGATGATTCAAAAGTTTATCTTGATGACACTATCTATTAGCATTATACATGTCTTACAAAACTATTATTTCCAAAGTTCAGTCCACCTAATTGATATGATGTTGCTCACACAAAAGTCTGACAAGAAACTAAGCACCTATCACCTAGGCAGTTATACTGCCATGGGCATTGACTAATGTAGGAATGGAATTTTAAATTAAATTAATTTTGTGGCTTGGACTTGCATGTACCAGTTAGAAAATAAAGGTTGTGTTTAACATTATACCTCCATAATGAGAATCTTTGCCCTCAAAACATCGGCATTGTCTGCATCTGTAATGAAGTCTGACATAGTGTCCCCGTAAATGCAACCTCAGGTGTTGTATATATGTCTGTAATCTGCCTATATAGTGAAAGTTCACAGCAGAAATATGAAAGCAAAAAAAAAGTCGATGGAGGAACTGACAGCTTAATGAATAGAGCGAGAACAAGATGTTTCCCCAATTATTATTTTCTGTATAGGCTTTTTAGGAGCAAAAATCAAGATTACACTATCAGGAGTCTAAGAATGAGAAAACACCTGAATATTCAACTTTAGATCCATTCAATTTTTTTTAAAGAAATTGTAAGAATGTTAATTTGCAATATTTTATGCTTACATGGTGCTTCCAAAAACATTAGTTACAACTCTTTTGCAAGTAGAATTTAACTAAACTTATCCCCCAACGGAATAAACGAGAATTTAAATTAAAGAAAATGATCCTAAAGCCATATATCAAGCACACAGCATCATTTTCCAAAAAGAGATTGATTCTGTAATCAATCTTATTCGAACATTCAAATTAGAAAACTAAGTTCCTATTTGATGTAACACTTAACACACATGGAAAGGTGGTGGATGCTGGAAAACTGGGCAGAAACGAGCAGAAAATGAGTGGGAAATAAATGAGAATATAAATAAAAAAAAAAAACAAAACAAAGATAATCTACTCCAAAGAGGCCACTCCTTCGAAAACGCCACAGCAACTGTACGCTGAACTCAAACTCTATTTCTGGATCCCTAAAACGTATGAAACATAGCCCTATTTATAATGAACTACTGACTGAATCCTAATTTGAATAAAACTCATAATCCAACTCTAACTCTAACAAAACCTATCTCTAACAACTACAAACAAACTAGCTAGACTCCTAAACATACTAAATAACTAATAAAGAATAATTAATAATAATAACTAAGGACTGCAGGGACGATCTCTATCAACTACTACATTGTCGAAACAGCCTTGTTTTGTGCCCAACCTTGTCCTCGAGGCCAGGACAAGGCTGGGCACAAGTCAGAAAACGGCCCAAAGCCGCCATGGATCGACGTCAATCTGCAGCCCAATTAAATTTAGCCAGCTGAAACAATGGTGACCAACAAATCAACCCCGAGACGGGGTAAAGGGCGTGACCACAGTCCACGGAACATAAACATGGTGTCCGGCAGGGGTGCGAACAAACAAATGCTGACAAGAGCGGACATCATAGCCTGTAGGGGCGGACAGTAAGGAACGACGACAACGGCTAGTGTTGGAAAAGAAACAGCAGGGGATAGTTGGGGAGCGGCCGCTGAAGCAAAACGTTGTTGTGCGTGGTGTCCGGGGCTTGCGTTGATGTTGTTGGGGTTATGGTTGGGAATATCTTCGAACGTGTGGGGGGAAGATTGCAGCCCTTCGAGCATGGCTGTGATGGAAACTTTGTTGGCTGCCTGTGCGTCGACCGGCGGGTGAGGAATAGGGCTCGGGACTGGTGTCTCCGGGAATGAAAAAGAGGGCGCAAGACTATTATGCTAAGGCCCTGTTTGAATGGGCCCTGGTTGTCGACTTGCCCACATCTCCTGCCTGAATGCCAGGCGTGCCTTAACGGCATTGACGTAATTGGCCAATGACCATTTTGACGTGTTGCGGGCAATGCCTCATAACCATTTAATGCCGTTGAATCCCCAAAACGGAGTAGCAATTCGTTTGCGAATTTTTCCCACGACAAGGAAGGATGGATATCGCCAATGAGTAACTGTATCCAAGGCATAGCAGGGCTGGCCAAGGCTACCATGGTGACATCAACCCTACTCTCCGGTGGGGTCTTGGTCTCGATGAAGTATTGGTTTGCCCTCTCTAGACACCCCGGCGCATCATACCCATCGAAGGTGGGAAGAGTCACTTGTTGAGGCGAAGCGAGATGGGGCGCCGAGCTGGCCCCGAGGCATCGGTGTGGGTTGATGAGGATGGTTGATTGTACAGAGGAGGGACCTCGGTGAAGCGATAGCTCTGAAAATCCTGCAAGAGCATGATGTTGGAACATATTATACATGTCGAATACGAATGATCTTAAAGCAGAAGCGTACCCGAATTCATGTTTGTCGTGTCCGTTGTAGGGTTGATTGTCTTCCAAGTGTAAACGCTTTAGAGAATTAACGTAGTTCTCGTATTGTTCGTTATATCGATAGGAATTAGATCTATTGACTATTTATACATTTCACTTGGGGACCATAACTCCCTATTTAGAGACAAGTTCCTAAGGTTTCTTATAACTTCAATTTCACCTATAACAAAATAAAAGTTATCCAAAATGGTATTTGCACAGTAGTTCCTATACTTTTATAAATAATCGTTTGACCCTCGTAATTATTTAAACTTATTTAATCACTTAATCGGGTCGTCGATAGATAGTGACTAATATATGATCGTCTAACAAATTATGTTGGACCATAATTGTATTTTCCAACAATCTCATACTTGAGCCAACATAAAAGTTACCAAATAATCGTACATTGCAAGTTGTGCATTTACTGTCTCTATCAATCATTTCGTCCAATCTGTTCTACTAAACACGTTAATACAGAACCAAAGAAGTTTAAGTCACAACACGTATACATGACCAAACTCATCAGTTATCATATATATTAACACATTTATCAACACAAATTAAAATATAGGTGTGCAGCATAGAAATTACATGTTATGTGATCTAGCATATGCATATTTTCAACTAGTCTTATGAAGTCTTGAGTGAGATCAGAAATTACCAAAGTATAATTCAAAGTTTATGAAACCAAAATAACTGAAGTGTACACATTAACTGAAGGGATCCGCGAGCATGGAAGTTGTTCCTAAATATTCAATTGACAATTGTTTACTCTGAATCATATCTTTAACAGTGATGAACTTGATTTCTATATGTTTAGACTTCGATGAGCTCCTATTGTTATTGGAGTAAATGACTGTAAACTTGTTGTCACAAAATAACTTAAGTGGTCTTTTAATAGTGTCCTCTATTTGCAGTCCTTGAATGAAGTTTTGCAGTCATACTCCTTGTTGAGATGACTCAAAACAAGCTACGAATTCTGCTTCATAGTAGAAATGGCTATAAGTATTTGCTAACACTTTTCCAATAAACAGCCCCTCCAGCCAGTAGGCGTGGCAAAGCGGGTACCCGGTATCGGATATATCCTATCCAGATCCGATACCCGTCGGATATTTGGTACACGTTACTCGATAATACGGATTCGGGTGCGGGTTTGGGTATTTGTGTTGTGATATTATCGGGTATCGTGTAATTCAATCGGGTATACCCGAATACCCAATTGAAATTATGTTTTAATTAGGAGTTAGCTTGGCAGGACACGTAATTCACTTTCTGTTTTTTTTTTCTTTTCTTTCTCGGTCTCTAGTCACTATCTACTCTCTCTCCTCGTACTCCACTCGTCTTCATTTAGGAGTATTATATTAGTATGTAAACTCAATAAATAGATCAACTGAATTTTCTTGTATTCGATTTGTAGAAGTTGCAAACTATTACGAGAATTCTAAAATTGCAAGCCAATCACATGCATTGCATATTTCATAATTGCGTCGCATGAGCTTGTCTTTTTAGTATTTAGATAAAATTTCGGTAATCACTTATAATTTTTTTATATTAATACTTTAATTAAAAATATTAAATTACAAACCATGTGCAATGCATTTAATATTGTTTTTTTCAAGTCATTAATCATTTAATCAGACACAGATGTATTATTTATATATAGATATAATGTTAAGTATATATATATATTCGTTCATACACTTAAAACAAAATTATAGATGGGTTTTATGTTACATATGTAACATATCTAACATGATCACCAATTAATGAATATTAAATGTAAGATGAACCGTTATTTGCATGACGAAAGTATTTTTGCATGCACAATTAGTTACTATTATTCAAAAGTAATTTCATATGGTAATTTCTACATCATTGAGTGTATCAACCCCTCCATCCCAATTTCTTTAATTTCTAGCAGTATTTGGTTGACAGTGTGATATTGGTGACATTGTGAATTTTATTTCATCTAATCGCATCAATCCTTGATCACATTCAGTAAAATACAACACAAATATTGGATGTATCCATATCATACATCAAATGGTTGTAACAAGGGAAAAATTGAGTTATAAAAAAATATCGAGTATGCAGGTATCCGATTGGTCAAGTACGGATACCCGATTCGGGTATCCCAAAGATGCTATCGGGTCGGGTATGGGTATAAAAAAATTTCCATTTTCGGGATCGGGTACCCGCGGATACCTGATTCGTCACCCCTACTAGCCAGCATAAACACATAACCTGACGTGGAGCGACGACTATCTTGGCATCACGTAAAATCAAAATCAAAGTACCCATTGATCTAAAGTTGATCTGATTTTCTGTAAGTGAGCATATAATCATTTGTTCTCTACAGATACCGCATAACGCGTTTGACTAGTTTCCAATGATCCATACCAGGATTACTCAAATATCTGCCTAGCATGCCCACTATGAACGAAATATCCGTACATGTATATACTTGTGCATATATAAGACTTCCTACTAGAGACGCATATGGAATTAATTGCATTTCCATTTTGACAATTTCATTTTCGGGCATCTCTTGGTCTACAGTCTGTCATACCAAATCTTACCAATACGTTATCAATGTAGCTCTTTTGTGATAATCCAAGTAGACCCAGGGAACAATCCCGATGTATCTAGATTCCTAATACAAAAGAAGACCCACCAAGATCTTTCTTCTCAAATTTTCTAAAGAGAAGTTTCTTGGTGTTGTGTAACAAATCTACATCATTGCAAGCTAGTAGAATATTATCGACGTATAGAATGAGGAAAATAAACTTGCTTCCACTGTACTTATAGTATATGCATTCTACAACAGGATTCCTCGCAAAGCCAAATGAGATGACAACTTGATGAAACTTAAAGTACCATTGACGAGACGTTTGTTTAAGCACATAGATGGATTTCTTCAGCTTGCAACCATCTTATCTGGATCACCAAATACAAAGTTCTCAAGTTGAATAGAATTCACTAACCCCTTAAATTCTCCTAAGGTTCAAATATCCAATCTTTTGAAATCAAAGTAATTGTCATTCATTTAATTATTTGGAGACTTTCTCTTGTTAGAGATAGTTAATAAGTTACTAGATCAATGGGTTGTTGCTTGAGTTATGCATATTTTTTTGTATTTGTTTATCATTTGTGCCATGATGGATAAAATGAAACTCTTTTATAAAATAAAAGAATTCGATAAATCCATAAAGATAAAATTGTTTGGAAACCAAATATTACATTCATTCCAAAGAACAAAACTAAACAATGTTTTAAAAGTAGAAACTAAATCTACTACTACAAAAGAAATAAATATGCACAAACTCCAACTGCAACAGTTTCCACTGGAATCTCATCTTCATGAAGTGTCCATGTTTTCTACAAAAGAAAATACATGATTAGTGGCTCTCATCATCCACTACTCACGAATGAGTAGAAAACAACATCTAAACATTATTTACTAAGTGAATTCGAGACATACCTTGACCATTCACCTTCTTTCGAAGTGGACAATCACATTTCCAGTGTCCCTTCTCACCATATCTGAAGCACTTTCCAGTTTGCTTCTTCTTGTCACCCTTTTGCCGTTCTTCTTTCATTTCCCAACAATAGATGCCGCATGTCTTTCCTTCTTCTTCCCCTTTCTGGACTTATGGCCCGAAGAAGAAGGAGTGGTTGTCATCAATGTTTCCTTAGTTGTGTCATTAATCCTTCTGTCGCTTGCAGCTCAGTCAGTGGTTGTGGGAGAGTACACTCCATTTTGTTCATATCAAAGCTCAACCTGAACTGCTGAAAACTGCTTGGCAAGGATTGGAGGACGATATCAACTTGGGAAGCTGAGTCAATGGTCCCTCCCAAAATCTCTATCTCATTGAAATAGCCCATCATCTTGTGGACATGGTTCTGCATAGGTGTACTCTTATTCATGGTCATATTCATGATACTTCGAATTGTCAATGACTGTGCAGCTCAATTATGCGTTCCAAACAGGTTGCCAAGATTCTTCATCATTTTTGTGGCCGTCTCGACAGCTTGATGCTGATGTTGCAATACATTTAACATAGTTGCCAAAATGTAACACTGCGCCATCTTATTAGCTCTGCACCACTTAGTGTATGCTTCTTTAACCACATTTGACGCATTATTTGCAGAAATATGTGGATAGGGTTGGTTCAAGACAAACTTTATGTCTTCTTCGATGAGAACAATATCTAGATTTTTTTTTCCAATCAACACAATTTTGTCCTTCGATTTGTTATATTTGAGAATAGAAGAAAGAGGATGGAACAACATATCAAATAGGCTGAGGAAAAATAAAACATTCATTTTTCAACACGATATCACAAAAACATGCGTAATACATATTAGTTGAATAAACCAACAAAACAATTAAATGCATTTCACATACAGCTCATATCGGCAGATAGTCCAGAGACTATTAGGGTAGCATGGCTACCATAATACACACAATATTTTACTGGTCACACACTTTCACAGATACACTAGAGACTACTAGAGTAGTATGGTTGTCATCATGTGCCTAAGCTTGTACCATAAATTTAGCACCAAGAATTTATATTTATTTTACTACTCTTCCTAGGGGAGGTTGCACCGCCATAAATAAATTCTAAAGCTATCATCTGAAGTTTATTCCATGTGAGTTCGTGATTCCTCAAAGATCAAGCGATCACTACGGTTGTCGGTGACCCAAGAAAATCACTTCACAAATAAACTCATTTATGGATACCATATATAATTCCATATTTAATTCCAAATGTAAAAATATGATTATAATTATCATATAAGCAGATAGGCTGAGAATCCACTTAAGAGGTATAAATCACCAAACAAACAGGATCATTATAACTTATTACATAGCAAAATATTATCCAAATGGATAATTATGAAAATAAAGCTAACTATATCTAAAAAAATCTAATAATATCATATTTTACTTAGATAAACTCTAGCTAATTTTATCAAAATCTCATCAAATTTATCCCAAATCTAAGCAACACGGCAACCGTCGGACCATCGTCGAACCATCGCCTCATCGTCGGTATGTCGCTGTCATCGCCGCTGACTGTCGTCGTTATTATCGTCATGACTGTCGGGCTGCTCGCAAGTCGCCCGAGTGTCCGGTGTCGGGCACCAAGTTCCTGTTGCATCATGTTGTTGCACACACACGCTGAGTGTAAGGTGTTGATGGGCGCCGCACGCCCAGCCCCGTCGCCCTTGGGCTGCGCATCAGGCCCGAGTTCCATCAAGTGTTGTTGGGCGCTGGGCACCCAGTCCCGTCGGTTCCGTCGTGCGCTGGCGATTGGCGTCCGTCATCGGGGAGTAAGGCAGAATGTTGCCCGCGTGCCTCACCCCGTCGCCCAACGTCGGATGTTGTCTGCGCATGCACTTGCTTGCTCACTGTCACACGCATACGCCGGGTGATGCCCGCGTGCCATTGCCTGAGCGTCGTACGCTAGGTGCTGCTGAGGCGTGTCGAGCGCCACGGAGCATGACGCCCCAACACAATGCGCCCGGTTATAGCCGCCTTTAATGCTCATCGCGCGCTCGCGCGCGCATCGCTTTCTGGCGCTGGCCGAGGTCCGCCAAGCGCGCATAGTGCCTAACGCCCGACGCCCGGCGCCCACCTAAGATGATGCCAATCTGCGCGCTACGCCTGCAGATTTCGCGTCGCTCAGTGATCCCCGAGTTTTGCGGGTCTGCTCTCGAGCATCGTAAGTCGTGCGCTGTCAAGGCCTCCCGATGCCCCAATGCCCGTTGGCCGTTGCCCGCACGCGCCTATTGCTCTACCCTGCTCGCCGAGTGACCAACGCCCTCCTGATGCTTCCGGATGCGATTGTTGGGGATTCGTGGCCGAGGCTGCCGAGAGCAGCCCGATGTAGGGTGTCGCTGCCTCGGTACCTTCCTGCGCCTATGCACCGTCCAGCCATGTGCCCCATCTGTAGGGTACCCTCGGTCGGCCCCTCGTCGGGCGTTGTCGGGTAGGTCTCCTCGACACGATGTGTCGTGGCCCAGATTTGACCTCCGTTTTTCATTTTTTTCGTGTTCTTCGTTTGATTTTCCATCCAATTACAAATAATTGCTAGAAAATAAAATAAAACACCCTAGTCTACCATTGTCAACCCTCTTGTGTTTACAGATCATGCCATTAATCAGAAAGAAACCAACATAACAGATTTAATGCATTCAAGCCAAATAAATCAGATAAATTGTAGAAAAATAAATCTATAATCCTATTGTCAGATTTAAACCAGACAACAAGTAGATAAAAAGAAAAAATTAAATTTAAATATCAAAGCCTATGATTTAGCTCTGATACCAATAGATGGGGGAAAAACTTCGTTGAAGGATCCCTCGATTGCCAAGAATCTCATAGGATGATTTCAAATTTAATTGGCATATCAAATTAACTACTAGAATGCATTTAGACAGGTAGTTTGCAGGAAAAATAGATCCCTAGGCATGGTCCTAAATATCATATTGTTATCTTGTTTTACAGACACTTCTTGCTGATTAGTGTTGTAGATTTCTTGCAACTCGCACCACTCATTCACAACAATTCACCATTTACATCTTCTGACCTTTGTCCCTCATATGGCTTGAATATTGTGTGGAAAATATTCTATCAAACTTTATAAATTGGGTGGAGACTAGAAAATCACTAATAAGTAGTGCACATGGGGGGACGAATTTTGTGTGCTTGAGATTCCAATGAGGATTAGGACTGGTCCTCCCAATAGGCTTAATTCTTTAAGTTGCTCAACTTAATTAAGTAAATTAATATTAATTCACTACACTAAAGGATTAACATTGCACTGCTTGTCCAGATCCACATTACGAATATGGCTCTTTTTTAATTTATTATTTCTCATTTTTATGATTTTCAGTATCCATTAATTAATTAAAGCATCTGCTAGTTTTAAGTTAATTAATCTCTTTATCCAAGAGTAATCCAGTGAAATTTTTTATTTATTATACTGGAATAAATTCCAACTACGCAGATTTGTATAATAAATTCCTTTTTCGAACTCCTCTTGAGGATATTATAAACTCGAGTCTCATAAGACACGATTATATATAATAATAATACTAGCACCGCTAGACATTAATTACCACCGCCCAAGATATCAGGAATTACTTAGGGTTACGAAAAACTTGCACCTATTGATAAGTCAAAGTAGTGCATAATCAAAATTGTATGCTCAATATCACTTATATAGATTAAAAAATAAACAATCACCGAGACCTTGTACTTCATTTACACAACATAGAAATACGTATCTCACTTTTATCAATTTCAATGCTATACCACACTCAGTGCCATTAGTTGGCCAAGATAGGCGCGAACTTCGGATCAACACTGCAACCTTTCACGGTAGATTGTCCATATCTGTCTAGGTTGAGAACTCAATTTTCTTCTATAAGGAACCTACTAAAAGAACTTATGTGATCATGGATCCACCATTCATTCTAAAATTTAAAAGGATGACTTGTTTGCTCAATTTATGATTATATGCTTAAGAATAAGCATCCATAATCATAAAAGGCAAACCATGTGACAATGTTAAATTTTTCCTTATAATGGGAAATAAGGTTTATAATACAAAGCATGCTTTTTCAGTATACAAACCCTAACAGATCTTATGTAGTCAATTGAGATAACACTACTCTTGATCAATTGTCTCACGGTATTATTTCGTCGACAGATATGTCGAGACTTACCATTATACAAGCCACTATGTGCTCTCATTATAGCCGCTTGGCTATTACAGTGTATCACTACTACGGACATTGACTTCTTCCAACACTAAATGTCTTCTAGGAATTTTCTAAGCCATTTAGCTTCTTCCCCTACTTTATCCAAAGCGATAAACTCATATTTCATGGTAGATTGACCTATACACGTCTGTTTCGTTGACTTCCACGAGACAGCACCACCACCTCATAATGAACACATACCCACTCGTCAAAAAACGAGTCTTTCGAATCAAAGATCCAATTTGCATCACAATACCCTTCAAGTACTTGGGGATATCGCGTGTAGTGCAACCCAAAGTTAAGAGTATAATTCAAGTATCTCAAAACTCTACGCAGAGCTTTTCAATGTTCCTTATTGGGATTGCTCGTAAACAGCTCAGCTTAAGCTCAATCAATAATATTTTAAGCTCTAATAGAGTCTTAGTTACTCTCACATTTTCATGCTAATGTTCTAACTTAGCGTGTTTCGACGTTTATCAAACCTTAAGCATCATTTGACAACATCGCATTGTCAAATCTTAAACGTCATCGCGTAGGCACTTGTTTCAACCCCCACAAAGTTTGGATGTTTAGGACATGCAGCATGTCCTTAAAGGTAAAAGAATTTTCGATGATAATTTCAAGAACACATTACCCACACCAACTACCTCGGACGTGGCATGGTTTCAATACGTAGCTTTCTATCTTGAAGGATTTTGTTAGTAAAAAAAACTCTCGTTTCGGAGCACACGTGACATGTAGCACCCGTATCAACAAATCATTCATTTGAATTTTTGGTGTGGTTCCCTTCGGATACCCCTGCGACCACCTCGTGGTCCTCATTGTCTTTGACAATACGTTCAAACAATGTGCACAGCATTGTCTTCAAGTATGTACACAATTATATTAAACACTAGGTGCACCGCTATATAAAACAACGCATGCATCCCGATGGTTACTACCAAGCCTAATTTGGTCTTTCTTGTCTAATTACATATGATAAATATAACTCAGAATCCTAAAGAGCTAGCCATTATGTAGTCCAAAAACTTTGCGACTACACATTGCTTCATTCAAGTATTGGTGTTTCCGTTTCCTCCAATTTCTGTTGACATAATCATGCTTATAAGAGTAAACTAATTTTTTTTATTCATCTTTGAAAGAGCTTCACGTGTACATCTTATAGACCTCAATCGGATTCTGTAGAAAAAGTTATGACAGTTCTATGAAAAAGTGTGATGAGCCACGATGGTTCTCACGATGGTCATGATGACACTCGCGATGGTTTGTTTGAATTCTCAAACGATCTATTTCGCTTATGATTCCTCTAATACGATCTTTTCATCTTCGAAAGAGCTTTGAATGGATATATTATGCACTTCAATCAGAGTTCGATAGAGAAAGTTATGATAATTCTACGAAAAGTGCCAGAGGCAACCATCGTGGCTTTAAGATAATATTGTGATTTTGTGACTTTTATTTAGTCGTGTATAATTTTGGATGTATTTTATGAATGCTCTAATGATTTATGTGACATTACTAAACAAATAAAATATTTACTAACTAATTTGTATAATCTTCTGAAATTTTCACCACGATAGACCCGACCTTACACAAATGATCATATGTACTCTTATATTGGAGATTTTAACAATACACCCCACTTCGAGTGAAATCACATATAATTTTTGTATAACTGATTATAATACATATCATGTCTAATAAGTTATTCAAAGATTATACCTGATTTCATTAGAAGTAATGTGTATTGGTAAGAGTGCATATTATCATTTGTGTAAGTTCGAGCCTGTCGTGGTGAAAATCACTCTATGATTAAACAAATTAGTTTCTGAAGATTTTATTTGTTTAGTAATGCTTCATAAGTTATTATATTCTTCATAAAATACCTCCAAGATTACAAATGATTACATAAAATTCACAAAATGATAATTTTGTCTTAAGGCCACGTTAGTTGCCTCAAATACTTCTTGTAAACTATGATAACTCTTTCTAACCATGCACATCTTTTTCGAGGACAAACAAATCATATTAAAGGGCCTAGAAACAAATGTGATCATTTGAGCTTTCAAACAAACCATTGTCAGTGTCATCGTGGCCATCGTAGGAACCATCGTGGGAACTATCGTGGGTCAGGATCATGAGCACCACTTCGGCATCTTTTTAGCCTTCAAACAATCTTTTTTTCTTATGAGGCCTCTAATATAATCTGTTCATTTTCAAAAGATCTTTTCGAGAATATCTTATACGTCTCAATCGGAATTTCATAGAAAAAAAATATGATAGTTCTAAACAAACTGTCATAGGCACTGACAATCGTGGGTCACAATCGTGAGCCTTCAAACAATCTCTTTTGATTCTGAATCCTCTAATAGATCTGTTCAACTTCGAAAGAGCTTCACGTGGATATATTATATACTTCAATTGGAATTCGATAGAGAAAGTTATGATAGTTCTGCGAAAAGTGTCAGAGGTAACCATCGTGGCCTCAAGAACAAATTATGATTTAGTGACTTTTATGTAGTCGTTTGTAATTTTGAATGTATTTTATGAATACTGTAATGATTTATAAAGTATTACTAAACAGATAAAATCTTTACAAACTAATTTGTTTAATCATAGAGTGATTTTCACCACGATAGATTCAAACTTACACAAATGCTAATATGTACTCTTATATCAGAAATCTTAACAATATACACTACTTCTAGTGAAATCACTTATTAGACATGATATATATATATATATAATTAGTAATGATACATAAATCTTTAGATTATTCATAAATTACATCCAAAATTACCCATGACTACATAAAAGTCACAAAATCATAATTTGGTCTTAAGGCCGCCATGGTTGCCTTTGACACTTTTCGTAAAACTATCATAACTTTCTCTATCGAACTCCAATTAAAGTGTATAATATATTCATGAGAATCAATTTCAAAGATGAACAGATCGTATTAGAGAGCTCATAAGAAAAGGATATCGTTTGAGGTCTCACGATCATGACCCACGATAGTGGCTCACTTTTGTCGGTGCCTCTGATAGGTTTCGAAGAACTATCATAACTTTCTCTATGGAACTCCGATTGATACGTATGAGATATCCTCGAGAAGCTCTTTAGATAATGATAGATCATATTAGCTGCCTCTTAAGAAAAAATAATTGTCTGAAGGCTCGAAAAGACGCCGAAGTGGTGCTCACGATCGTGACCTACGATAGTGGCTCAGGATCATGAGTGCCTCCGATAGTTTTCGTAGAACTTTTATAACTTTCTCTACAAAACTCCGATTAAGACCTATAAGATATCCTCGAGAAGCTCTTCCGAAGATGAACAGATCATATATAGGCCTATAAGCAAAAAAATTGAATGCTTAAAACGGCGGCGAAGTGGTGCTCTTGATCATGACCCACGGTAGTGGCTGAGGCTCGTGAGTACCTCTGACTGTTTTCATAAAACTATCATAAATTTCTCTATGGAACTCCAATTAAGGCGTATCAGATGTCTACATGAAGCTCTTTCAAAGAAGAATAGATCATATAAAGAGCGCCATAAGAAAAAAAGATCGTTTGAGAGCTCAAAAAAGTGCCAAAGTGGTGCTCACCATCGTGACCCACGATAGTGGCTCGGGATAGTGAGTGACTCCGACAGTTTTTGTATAATTATCATAACATTCTCTACAAAACTTGGATTGAGGCATATAAGATGTCCACACAAAGCTCTTTCAAATACGAACAGAATGTATTTTATGCCTCATGAGTAAAAGAGATCGTTTAAGGGCTCAAAAACACATCAAAGTGGTGCTAACGATCGTAACACACAATGGCACCCCATGATCGTGTCCCATGAGGCACCTACGACCGTGATCCATATGGCATGCATGACCGTGGTCCACGATGGCACCCACGACCGTGCCCCACGATCATATGACACGGTCGTAAGCCATTATCCTAGACCATCGTGGGCTTAACGATATGAATCAACATTTGACAGTTTTCGTAGAACTGCCATAACTTTCTTTACAGAAATCTGATTGAGGCGTATGAGATGTCGATGCGAAGCACTTTCGAAGACGAACAGGTCGTATTAAAAGCCACATAAATAAAAAAAATCATTTAAGGGCTCAAAAATAAGCCGAAGTGGTTTGTGACCCACAATAGTGGCTTAATATCGTGAGTGCCTCCGACAGTTATCGTAGAACTATCATAACTTTTTATACAGAACTCCAATTTAGGCGTATAAGATATTCATGTGAAGCTCTTTCACAAATGAACATATTCTTTTAGGAGCCCCATGAGCAAGGAAGATCGTTTGAGGGCTCAAACAAGATGCCAAAGTGGTGCTCAAGATCATGACACACGGCGGCACCCACGACCGTGGCCCACAATGGCACGCACGATTGTGGCCCTTGAAGATACGCACAATCGTGGTCCATGATGGCATCCACAACCGTGGTCCACGATCATGGATCACGATTGCAAGCCACTATCAATGGTCACCATTGTGGGCTTAACGATATGAAACAACATCGGATAGCTTTCGTGGAACTGCCACAACTTTCTCTACAGAACATTGATTGAGGTGTACAAGATGTTCACGAGAAGCTCTTTTAAAGATGAACAAGTCATATTGAAGGTGCTAAAAGTAAAAGAGATTGTTTGATGGTTCAAATATGACTCTGAAGTATTCTGGCGGAAATTAGATTTTGTTGATGATTTCTAAATTTTATTTTTTAATCTCTCTTATAGCAAATCAAATGAAATTATTTTAAGATTTATAAATATGAACAGTTTATGTTATGCATAAATTAAATGCTTTAAATCTTTTTTTTTTCCAGCATTTTTGTGAATAAGAAGACATAATAATTCAAAAAAGAAGGCATGCCAACGTCAACAACTTTTTCACCCATGTGGAAGGGTAATTTAATCCTTTTAAGTAAAATGATATATAAAAGTCATACTGTTATTGATGGGGATAAATAACTTCTTTTTTTAATGAGCGTAGTATATTTTGTCTGATGCTCCTCAATTAAATCCTAATTATTAAATAATGAATTATCAAAAGTGACCCAACCTAATCTGACTGAGCCACATAATTTTTTGGGGGCTAGTCCAACCTGCAGGTTCTATATTTTTGGCATAAAAGTGATTTCTGGGCCAGGCTGAGTTGGTAGAATTGCTCGGGTCGGCATGCTCTCTTTGACAACTCTAGCCGTATGCGAGCTTTTACATTGATCCACACATCAACTACCTCGCAGGCTAAAGATGATTGAATCAATTATAATCAAATTTCTCCATTGAATAATTAAATATTAGTAGCAAAATAATTATCTTGAAAGCTATATATTAGTGAGATTTAAAAGGCATGGAGTGTGCAACGTGTGGTGTTGTTGTGTATGTAGTTTGTGTAATGTGTCCCAATGTAGTGTTTTTAACGAATAACGAGTGGATTACTATATATTATTGGGTGTTGGTCTATGAAATGTGTGCAATTTGTCAACTGAATCCTCTAATTATTGTTAAGGACGACGGATTTTATCGAAATAGTTCCCAATAATTATGGTTTGATTGGACGTCGAAATTCGTCATCGTAAACAAGTATCGAAAATTAGGCATATGTTTGCTACATTTGGAAAATCTAAGTCGAAATTGTAAATTATGTCAAATTTTTGATATAAATGAGTTATTCCAATTTGGAATGATTGAGTTAGGAAATATATCCAAAATCCAATCAAAATCAATAATATTATATGGTTAAATTTATAATTTAGTTTTTTTCTAAACAATATGAATGGATTTTATAATAGATATTCTTTGAATCCACCCTAAAATTATCTAATCACACCATAATGCTATACTAACATATAAAATAGTGTATACAAAGACTTTGTCATAGGAAGTACAAATATTTTAAATTAGGGATCCAAATCACATTCTTATATAGCATTTATTATGTGATATTCCAGCTGTCTGTATAATGGAGTTGTCATATCAATTTCAACATTCTTAATCCTTGAAGCTGGGAAACCAATAGGATCAGTTGGGTATCACTGACTCAGTCAATGTACTAAATTTGATATTTCATGTACTCAATAATCGTTATACTATGATATGATGCATTGATAGTGATCAATCTCATTCTCAGTATTTTAATACGTTTTTAGTGAATATTTTCTATTAGTCGATTTACTTTTTAATATAAATAAAAATATGCATTTACAGATATATGTTACTTAAATTGTATTTCTATGTATCAGATAATATTGAAGTATATATTATCATTTAGCTAACATATTTTTATTAGCTAGACATGATAAAATACCATTTTTTTTCAATTAGAGTAAAAATAGAAAGTATCCTTTTTGTTCCAAATTTATGAAAATCAAGGAACGCATAATAATAGTCTTATTTTACATGTTAGCCCCATAAGTTTGCTCCTTTTCGTATATTGTTATGCTCTATGAATTTAAATATTTTTTAGAGAAAAACACAAAATATATATATAATATTAAATAAATCAGTATATTATTATAAAAGTGGGATCACAACACCATCACATAAGTGAGATCGCTAAATCTTCATACAAGGTGAGACATAGTGATAGAATTGAACTCAAAACATCTCACTACAGAGAGTTTTACAATGCCTCAATTTTGTCAGTTAAACTATGGCTCATTGGCATATTTAATCATTACAAAGGAAGATATCTCATTTTCTTTTTCCTTTCTGGAATAAAATAAAAGAAAAAATTATTCCTTTATTGGTATGGAGAAATTATAAATGGTTACTCACTGACCGAAAATAAAATAGTTTTCTAATAAAATAATATTATTTCCACATAATTTGATAATGAGTTTATTTAATCTATTATCTATCGATCTTTTAAAGATTTATTGTACAAAACTAAAATAAAAAATCATTCCAAGTCCTTTGGTGTCGATTTCACTTTTTTCCCCAGAATTTATTTTTCATTTTGTCTGTTCAAACTAACAATCTATGTTCTCATTGACTATCTAAATTACTTACATAATTAAAAAAGAAGAACTCCCCGTAATTCAAATAAATGAATCTCCTAATTGAAAAAAATAAAAGGTAAATTTGTACCGTCTCTCAAGAATAATTATAGTTAGAATTAATTAAGAGTGAAAATGTGAATTGTCCAGTATGATAAATAGACTCAAAATACATACATCAATCTAAGGCCCCGTTTGGTTCCTATGTTATCCCATGTCATGTTGGCGAATCCTGCTTTATCTTGGTGTTTGGTTCGCATGTTTCGTTAACCATGCGGCCCGTGTTTATTAACAGGCCCGCCCACGTGTCATCTCTGTTCACGTTAACCTTATGTTAGTTTGTCGGGAGAAGGAGCTGCGATTATTTGTCTGGTGAAGCCTTCTCTGTATTTATTTTGAAATCTCTCACAATAATACCCCTCTGTTCTGCATCTAGTTCCAACCGTTGTGCATTACTGGTGCAGCTCTGTTGAAGCCTTCCACAACCGAAGCAAGTGTACTTCGCGGCCGAAGCTCGCCGAAGCATCAGATCACGTCGTAGATCAGTTCGCGCGGTCTGAAGCTTAGACCACCCAAATATTACAGCGCAACAAGGTTAGATCTACAGCAATTGACGTGTTCAACGTTTTGTACCCTGCTAATATAGTACGTAGCCTCTCGGTAGCTGGTGTCGGTGAATTTGTTTCAAATTTTGCTGGGTATTCAAAATTTGCCGTTAATTGTGCTATTATACTCTGCCAGCGTTGTGCGATCTATATTTTGTTTGGAATTGCAAATTTAATTGGTGCAA
>JAYDZE010266842.1:0-19450 GCA_034509125.1 Monilaria moniliformis
CAAATATTTTAGAAATAAAATGAAAAATTTTATTCGAGAGCTTGTGATACCAAACCTAACATCACTTATTCGGTGGGAAAACCTATCGATTAAGGGGTGTTACAGCTTATGACTTTTACTAACATACATGTCTCACATTGCAAGGTCTTATTTTGAACTAAAGTAGGAAAAAGAAAATGCAAATAACCCGGGGAAGGATGACCGAGACGCCTATGCCAAAGCCACATTTCCCGATGAGCAGTGCCGTGAGCGAGCATCACAGTTCCTTGTTGTGCAATCTCGTCCACATAGTATAGTCCCTGTTTTTCAGTGCCACGTCCAATGATCTTCCCCGTACTGATATCCTGCAAGACACAAAAATGTGGATGCATCATTACAGTGCAATTCAGCTCCTTGGTAACATGACTAATAGAAAGGAGCTTGTGGGAAAGAGATGGAACATATAGACAATTTGACAGACGAAGTATGGGAGAAATTTACACAGTCCCTGCCCCTAACACCCCAGTTAATTCCCCATTAGCAACATGCAATTTTCAGGGTTCAAATGTTTCCAAAATATCAGCTTGGTCATATGTCATAGTGTCGGTGGCTCCACAGTCAAATATTCAAGCACGACCCTTTTTATCAGATTTATGTTGAGCAGTACATGCAATAGGGGTTTTATTTAAGGCTTGAAACATATTGGGGTCTGTCCACAGTTTTTTACTAAGATGGGGTTCCATATGTAATATCCCGGAAGTAGAATGAACACAGTCGAATTGGTCATAATATGGGGCTGTATATGAGATAAACGCATATTTTGGGGTGTTGTTTATAATTTCGAAAAGTAGAAGGGTTTGGTGATTTATCACCAAACCCTATACCTCTATTTTGGGTGCTCCCTTCTCTATCCATTCACCAGCCGCTGCTTCTTCCGCCGCCTCACGCGAACTGCCAGAAATTGATGGCCGTCGTTCGTCTCCGTGACTCTCGGAGGTCCTCGGGCCACCCACGGCGATGGTGGCACCGCCTATTTCGGTGTCCCCTTTACTGGTTGCAATGGCAGCTCGTCCCCTATTCTTTTTCTTGATGTCTTCCCAGCAATCGAGGAACCCGACGAGCTTGAAACATTGCTCGTGGGTGTGTCTCGCCATGCCACAGTTAGTGCAGAAGAGTCGGTCCTTCTCCTCTTTCTCCTTCTCCCGCGATGACGGTCCACCGGAGCGGGACAGATGTTTGGGTTGCTGGTTCTTTCTACTGTCGGACACGGGTCTGCTCCAATACGGCTTCGGAGGACCCTGATTGCGAGCCACCAAGCCAGATCCGATGCCCGATGATGACCGATCGCCGCTTTCGCTTGCTAATTTGAGGATTTGGAGTCTGGTGGTTTCTTGCTTAACTCGAGCGAAGGCAGCTTCGGCTGAGGGCGGGGATTGTTCTTTTAAGATATCCCTCCGGACATTCTTGTAGTTCTCGGTGAGGCCGGCGAGAAACTGGAAGAGGCGGCGGCTTTCGACATGGCGATTGTATTGGTTAATACCTTCTTCACAGCACTGGATTGGGCAATTTTATCTCTGATCGATATCCATCCAGGTAGCTTGCAAGTCGTTCCAATAATCTTTGAGAGTGTGTTGATTTTGGCTGATCTTGTTTGCTCGAACTTTTAAGTCATAAATCTGTACTGGATCAGTGCCACTTCCATACGTGACATTGAGGCTCTTCCATAGAGCTAGACCTGTCTGATATTAGACAAAGTTGTGTACTAACCTGGTTTCGATATTCTGTACGATCCATGCGAACACCGTGAGATCGTTTTCTTCCCATTGTAGGTATGTTGGGTCATTGATGCGAGGAGGGGTTGACACACCCGTTATGTGACTTGTCTTTCCTCGGCTGCCGATGGCAACTTGAATAAATCGGGACCATAACGGGAAATTGCTCCCGTCGAGTTTGACGGCTAAGACTATATTTTCATTGTTTCGTGATGTTTTTTCAATCTGTTGGTTCTGCTCAAAGGTTGTAATGTCTGACATGGTTTATTGGTTTGATTTTTACAGGTATTCTTTGATCTGGGCACAGGTCGAGATGGGTTAATTGGAACAGTTATGAATCCTTTTCTGAGTTCCTAACCTAAGCCGCTCTGATACCATGTTGAATGGTAAAAGATTCATAGTTAAAGGAAATGAATAGGATCAATTTTCTGTGTATTCTGCTTAGAATTGTAAAAGTTTACACCACCTCTTTATATGTGTATTTTACATTATGTAAAGAAATAACCAACAAGAAAATAAAATCTCTATTCTATTACAATTCTCGACTGATCTTTTTTCCCTTTAATCACGATTCTCTCAATCTTTCCAACAATTTCATAATCGGATAGGTATCCAAGGGTAAAACATAATTTATCTAAATTGAAACACGATGAACCACCAGCGGCAACGACTGCCACTCCACAGCCCTTTTCCTCAGCTTCTGACCCTTCTCTCCACCCATCATTCTCTCACAAGAAATTCCACTTGGTCTCTCTCCACATCTCTCTTAAACTCCATTCCAATCACGCAAACTTAGAATTCACATGTTGATCACCCAAAAAGGGCCAGCAGAGCATTGGCACCCCACTGGCACTGCACACCCCTTCTAGAATCGAGTTCCATCCACAATGCGTCAAGAATCCTCCTACCGCTGGGTGGCTGAGTCCCTCTTCCTGAGGGCACCACTCGGAAACAATCCTCTGCCCCCGATTTCCTCCCAGAACTCGGGTGGCAAAGCAGCATTCTCACCCTGGACTAAATCCGGCCTCACTATACATACGAAACTTTTCTTGCTCCCAGCAAGCCCCCACGCAAACTCACTCAAAAGTCGATGACTCAGAACTGCAATGCTGCCGAAATTCACGTAGAGAACCGAGTTTGGGGGCTTGGAATCGATCCATTTGAGGCAGTATGGATCTTCACTCCAGAGGCTGGAGCTCATCTGCTGCAGATTGTTGTTTCCGCTGAAATGACTGGCGGCGAGATGGAGGGGGCTGATGGCGTAGATTGGGGGGCATATCGAGGACAGAGCAGCCAATACATGGTGCTCTAGTGAATCAAAGGTGTTGCTGATTATGGCTGCTGCTTTTGATGATCGATCTATTTGTGTTAGTAGAAGGTTGAGCAATGGATCGTCGGGATCAATCGTTCGAATCACGCTTGAAAAATGCTACAGGCGCAGTTGGGTCATTATAGGAACCCAATCTATTGCACTCTCCAGATATCCATTTGACAAGCACCTATTGTCTGCACGAAATATCGAAACGCGTATGGATGATAGCATAATCATGTTTCGAAATAATAATTAGAATGGCAATAATTGGGGTTGCCGGCATGATTAAGATGGGGAAAGTAGAGGCCCACGGACAGATAGTTGTAATCTACGGACAGTTACTGAAACCGAGTCCGAACCCGATATTACGGATATCGGAGACCCGATACCCCGGTTTCAGTTTTATCCGATTACCCGATCCCAAATAGTCGGGCCTAAGTTGATATTAGTCCCATTTAGAAGTTCTGATTCAGAGGTAGGATGGTTAACTCGATCATCAGCAATTTTACTCGTCAACAATTATCAAACTATAATATAGGAAAATTGTAAAATCGAGATTAATATCATGAGATCAAAATATAGGATATAATTACCTTTGAGGGGTACAAGGCCTTTCTCTATAAGATGCCTAATGTGCTAAGTGCAGATGAAGGCGCCGGCGCTAGCCGTCAGCAGCAGCGCGGCGGGGACGGCGATCCTCTCGGCCACGTCGAGAGCGAAGCTCGTAATCACATCGGCAATGACACAAGTGACCGGCAGCGCACTCGAATCGCGGTGGTTCAACTCGTCGATGAGTTGGTTGAGGGGTGCTAAGCAGTTCTTACTTACTGGTCAACAAGCACAGAGAAGTTATGTCCTGCGTGAAATCGGCGGCGGCGCCCCTCTCCAGGCCATCGGGGATGGTGGCGAATCGGAAATGCGGGTGGGGAAGAAGGGCGGCGGGGGCCCGGGAACGGATGAGGCGGTTGTGGTTTTAGTTGGTGTGGAAGCTTTAGTAATGAAGAATTAAGGCAGGTTTAAACATGGGATTAATGCTGGAAATGGTATGCAAATCGCATGTGGTTTCTGGGAATCTCCCATTTTAGAATTAAAGGGAAGAACCGGTAAAATTTAATAAAGTTATTAGAATAGATGGACAAAATTATTGCACATTTATTTATATATTCATCACTAATTATTCAAATCTTGACACGTCTAAAACGATAAGCGTTGCCCACACAGTGAGTGTAAAACCCTAATCTGCGTCGCCGTCCTCGTCCTCCACCTCCACCTCCTGCACCCATGGAAAACACGGCGCCGCTGCCGGAGTCCACCACCGGCGTCCCTATACTCACTGAAGACAACGCGCCTCCTGATCCCGATGTTCCTCCCGCCGATCCCAAATCCAGTTCCGAACCGACGGAAACAAATGATTACACCACCGGCACCGAACCCATGGAAACCAACAATTTCGGAAACGAGCCGGGCCCGGAACCCCCTGCCCGGCCCGAATCCCAACCGCGCAAGAGGCGGCGCCGTCGCAAGAGAATCTTCACTGACATGATTTCCTCGACCGCTTCGCGCCTCCGCGTCCTCCGCCCCCACGCGAAACCGTCTGCCGCCTCAGCCTCCGCCGCCGACGAAGACGACGATGCCGACGTTCTGACCGGCTACCTCCGCAAGCGGAGGGGTCCGTCCGACCTCTCTAAGGAGGTCGACATCGAAGCCCTAATTGCAATCTCTGTAGGGTTTCCCGTCGATACATTGACGGAGGAAGAAATTGAAGCGAACGTCGTTCCGCAAATCGGGGGCTCGGAGCAGGCCAACTATATCATCGTACGCAACCACATTCTCGCTCGATGGCGTTCGAACGTCGCCGTTTGGCTCACCAGGGACCAGGTGCTGGAGTCGATACGCGTCGAGCACAAAAACCTCGTGAATTCCGCCTACAACTTCCTCCTCCACTACGGATACATCAATTTTGGTATCGCCCCTGCGATCAAGGATGTAAAGAGCAAGTCTTCAGACGAATTGCCGCAGGGAAGCGTGATCGTGATCGGCGCCGGCCTATCCGGTTTGGTCGCCGCTAGGCAGCTGATCTTTCTGGGTTTCAAGGTTGTCGTTCTTGAGGGCAGGGCCCGGCCCGGAGGTAGAGTTCGGACCAAGAAAATGAACGGAAGTGATGACAGTGTCGTTGGCGCGGCGGATTTAGGTGGGAGCGTGTTAACCGGAATCAATGGGAACCCGTTGGGTGTTTTGGCTCGCCAGCTTGGACTGCCGCTTCATAAGGTAAGGGATATTTGTCCCTTGTACTTACCTAATGGAAGAATGGTTAATTCTGATGTTGATTCGAAAGTTGAGAGCTCGTTTAATAAGTTGCTGGATAGGGTTTGTAAGCTTAGGCAGGGGATCATGGAGGAGATTAGGAGCGTGGATATTTCTTTGGGGACGGCGTTGGAGGCATTTAGGCGTGTGTATAAAGTAGCTGAGGAGCCATTGGAGAGGATGCTATTGGATTGGCATTTGGCAAATCTTGAGTATGCCAATGCAACATTGTTGTCGAATTTGTCTATGGCTTTCTGGGATCAGGATGACCCCTACGAAATGGGTGGGGATCATTGTTTCATACCTGGGGGGAATGGGAGGCTTGTTAGAGCTTTGGCTGAGGACCTTCCAATCTTTTATGAACGGCCGGTTGATTGTGTAAGATACGGCAGTGATGGGGTTATGGTATATGCCGGAGGGCAAGAGTATCTAGGTGACATGGTGCTTTGCACAGTCCCGCTAGGAGTGCTTAAGAGAGGGACGATTGAGTTTGAGCCAGAGCTTCCTCAACGGAAAAAGGATGCAATTGATAGATTAGGTTTTGGGTTGTTGAACAAGGTTGCCATTTTGTTCCCATATGATTTTTGGGGTGGAGAGATTGATACATTTGGGCATTTGACTGAGGACCCTAGTATGAGAGGCGAATACTTCCTTTTTTATAGTTATTCTACTGTAGCCGGTGGGCCACTCCTTATTGCTCTTGTGGCTGGAGAAGCCGCTGTTAAGTTTGAAAAGAGTTCTCCGATTGAATCTGTGAACCGGGTTTTGGAGATATTGAAAGGCATATTCAGCCCTAAAGGAATTGCAGTTCCAGATCCAATTCAGGCAGTTTGTACTCGTTGGGGTAAGGATCAGTTTTCGTATGGGTCGTATTCTTATGTGGCAGTTGGTGCTTCAGGAGATGATTACGATATCCTTGCAGAGAGCGTTGCAGAAAGAGTTTTCTTCGCTGGAGAAGCGACTAACAAGCAGTATCCAGCCACAATGCATGGAGCTTTCCTCAGTGGGATGAGGGAGGCTGCACATATAATGAGGGTGGCGAGGAGGAGATCAGTTCCTCCAGGCAACAGAGTGAATACTACTGATCATGAAAGCAATGATGTCGATCCACTGTTTGAGACCCCCGACCTTGCGTTTGGCTGCTTTGCTGTTCTGTTCGATCCACAGTCAACAGATATGGAATCTGATGCTTTGTTAAGAGTTGCAGTGAGTAGTGGTAAATCGGAGTTGGATCATACCTATCTATATGGGCTTTTGCGGAGGAAGCAGGCCGTTGAGCTTAATAATTTGGAAGATGATGTGAAGAGGATGGAGATGTTAGCTCACGGATTCGGGACGAGGTTGGTTGGAATAAACAGCTTGTGCAACACTGCTGAGTCTGTTATCAGGAGAGTAAAGGCAGTGAAATCTGCACCGAAGTAGACTGTAAAATTGATTCTTAATTTTGTTAGAAGCTGGACCATTCTTCAACTCATGACGTATATACTTTTTTCAAATTGTAGAAGCAACTGTAGTGTTGAAGAGATGGCTCCTTCTTGGGAGCTGAAGTTTCCATTTTTTCCTGTATAATATCAACAAATTGTGGAATTAAATGATTTGTACATTGTATTAGTAGGAGACAACAAAAATTATGTGTAGTTCTACTTGATTAAAGTCAATTCATGTGTAATAACTTAGTCCAGATAGAGAGTTGGGATGTTAGTTCTGTTTGTTTGATGTGATTTGTGTGGTTCTGTTAGCTGTTCAATAACCGTTACTTGAGATGTAAACATAACCCGACCTTAGCTCAGTTGGTAGAGCGGAGGACTGTAGTTGTAGTGCTGAAATCCTTAGGTCGCTGGTTCGAATCCGGCAGGTCGGATTTTGTTTCTTTTTCTTTTGCTGTAGGGGCATTTGTTTTCCAAAAGGATTTTTCTTCTGTGAACCGTTGTGGTCGGCCTGATGATCTTTAAAAAAAAATTGTAGGAAAAACTCATCCATCTTATATGACTGTCCTAACTAAAACAATCAACAAAACTCCTTTACTTTGCATCATGTTCCATTCATCAGTTACAAACCAAACTGCAAGTGAGTAAGACTTAGAAACAAATTGATTGACGTTGGAAAATATAAAGCAAGTGCATCAACCACAGCCAGAATCCTATTCCAATCTTTCTAATTTTAAAGCCATAATCTCATCCAACGACAAGAATCTTGTCTTTTTTATCACAACAGCAATTCCTTGATCAACACAACCCCCACCCTCATTAAACAATCCAAAAGCAATTTTTCTGGACAAGATCTTATATTCCTCTCTTCAGCATAAGATAGCAAGCTTGGTCGGAAAGTAGAGACAAAGATCATGGCTGAATCGAAGGGGTTCTGCTACGGCCGCAGAAAGAAGAACTCCGGCAACGACAGCCAGCGCGGCGGAGGGCACAGCTCGCTGCCTGCTCCGATCACCCTAAGACAGCCGGCGAGGGGGAAGAGGGCACTGCTCTGCTGCATCAGTTACAAAAAGAAGAAATTCGAGCTCAAGGGAACCATACATGACATGAAGAATATGAGAGATCTTTTACTTCATCAATTCCATTTCCCTCATGAATCCATCCTCATTCTTGCAGGTCAAATATCGAATTTCTGTTTACTTGTGTGTAAATTTATTGTTATGGACCTTTTAAGTGGTGAAAAGAAATATTTGCAGAAAAAGAGCCGTATCTTGAGCCTACGAGAAAAAACATAGAGGATAGTTTCCGGTGGCTGATGAGGGAGATTGAAGAGGGAGACTCGTTGGTGTTCTACTTCTCCGGCCATGGCCTCCGGCAGCGCGGCCTCCACGGCGATGAGATCGACGGCTTTGATGAGACCATCTGTCCTCTCGATTTCGAGACCAACGGCATGATTTTTGATAACTACATTAATCAAACTTTAGTTAACCCGCTCATCAAAGGGGTCACGCTTCACGCCATCGTTGATTCTTGCCACAGTGGAACCGTTCTAGACTTGCCACTCGTCTACAACATAAACACGTAACAACTTCACCTCTCTCTCTCTCTCTCTCTATATATATATATATATCTATCTATCTCTAGATTGCCTTGTTTTTTTTTTGTTCATCAGGAGAAAATGGGATGACAATAGTCCAGAGGAAGGCAGGAACGGATCCAAGGGTACAAGTGGTGGAAAGGCCATATGTTTTAGTGCCTGTGAAGATTATCAACAGGCTGCAGATACAACAGTTTGTATTATCTTTCTGATCATGCATTAATCATAAATAAAAATACGAGATGTGACATGAAAGTGCCGGTCTGTCCGACAGGCTTTCTCAACGGAAAGGAACACGACTGGAGCGATGACGTGCACCTTCATAAAAGCAGTAAAAACAGCAGTCACAAGTAAGAAGAATATTAGCTACAGAGAGATACTTCTGCAAATGCACGAATCCCTCAAGAGAGAGGATCACAGCGGGGGATGCGCTCGCGCCCGTCTCCGCCGAGTTTTCACTCGCAAGATCTTGCAGGTTTTCCCAATAATCCTTCAAGAATTATGTATATCAAAATGCAATATAGAGCTAGATATATTCTGTTTTCCCTGCATATAGTTTAAATGTTTGTGAATATTGTGATAGAGATTGAAGGATATGTTGACAGGATCCTCTGCTGTCGTCTTCAGAAGAATTCGACGCCAACACACAGTTTAATCTCTGATCAGTTCATCATCGTCGTCATCAGACCTTGATCAAGACGTAGATGGACGGACCTTTGCCACCTCTCAACACATAGAACGTATACTTGAAAACTTTTCTTCCATAACAAGTTCATCTCAATAATGTACGAAAACATATGATGCTTTTGTCATTTGTGCTGACATAATACAAAGATTTGTCTTTCCAAATCTTCTACAATTTTCTTCTTTTATTTATGCATACAGCAAACAAAAAAAGAAGCACTTTAAACAGTGTATTTGTTACAGGTAGCTATTTGACAGTTGTTGAAACTCAAAATGAAAAAGTTAATCCTCTACTACGGATATTTTTGCAGCAGTGACCAAAATTTTCACACAAATCAAGCGCGAAATTATTTTATATGCTCTATCAAAATTTTCAAACCTTAAACCGATATAGTCTTCATCAGAATTTATACGCTGTGACCTCCCTGAAAGAATCAATACTGTATTCCTTGATATTTCCACTGGTAATTGGATATAACTTCTAAAGCCTCAGTTGATCAATTTTAGCAGTCTCTTCTCAGCTGAGCTAGCAGCCTTATTCTGAGGTTCCAGAACAAGTGCGTGCTTGAAATCTGTCGGTTTAACCATCATCAAACCAAGAAAATGAAACAGCCAAACAACAGTTCAATAAAACTATGTTGTTGTAAGAAAAATGACAGATATGTGGCATAAGTGATGTGAGTTTAACCAGACACTACGAGTTGTTTAAAGATCTAATGGGCATCATGACGACGCGTAGTTGTTGTGTAACTGCAATCTAACGCTGTTCCAAGTCCTAAATTACTGTGTAACTTAGTTATGTAACAAACATGACGTAGCTTCTTAAACCTTATAAAATGTTCCTATTGGATTACTTGAAACCTTTAGTCAGTTTAATATATGGAGCTCTAGGTATTTGAAATATGAAATTAATGATATAAAATTAAGACTATGATCCTTTACACGGCGGCTGCAAGAGGCCATCAAATGAACAGCAGCACCTAGGACCGAGAAGTGAATGCCGTGAACATGTAAAACATATACAGCAAATATTATATGTGTTGATATTATGAGTGGTTGCCAAACCTTGAAGAGCCTCTCTGTGTAAACTCAGAGATTCTCTAGCGGCTCCACGTCTTAGATAGGCCTTTACATTCTGCATTTGGGAAACAGAGTTATGAATTGCTAGAGTGGAATAAGTACTTTGTCATGATTTTACATAGATAAGGCAAACGTGAAATGACACAGATATTGACCCATCTGACAACATTAAAGAAGTGAAAGAATTAAAACATAAAACGCTTTTAAATCATAAGGATAATAAACCTAGCTCTCACCTTCTTATCCAGAGAAATTGCTTTACTGCAATCTTCTTCAGCTTGTTGGAAACTGCATAAATAATCTCTATTAGAAGAGAAATTCAACAGCATAACTTCATGCAGACTACTACAAAAGAAGTACATGAAGAATCACACCATCCCAGCTCCAAGCAGGCAGCTGCCCGGTTGCAATAATAAGTTGCATTTGATTCGTTCAATTCTATTGCCTCTGTGTAGTAACTTGCAGCCTTAATCCACTGCTTACCTTTATAAGCAGCGTTCCCCTGCAAAAAAATGTTTTCCATGGAAATAATCCCCAAATGACATATAAATAAAAAAGAGAATTAGGGAAGTTATGTCTTTAAACATAATAAGCATGCATCATATATGCCAAAAAAAATTATTAGAGACAAACAAGACTGCTGTAGAAGAAGAAAATTGCAAGTTGAGTGCATCAAGCACAAAAGTAAGTCAGGAGAATGAACCTTTTCTTTTACAAGCTCAGCAGCATCCATGTTACCATTGATATATGGTAACGGAAAGGAACTAGAAATAGTACCTACTACTTCTTGAAGAGATGGATACATATCCAAAACAGTATCAAGCAGGAATTTATCAGTTCCATGAGATGCAATAAATGATATAGAAACCGGACTATCATCATGTGTCCCAAATGGAATGGTAACCTGAGTATCAGAAAACAAAATAGACCAAATTGTTAGAGGGGAGAGAGAGAATGACGGATAGATAAACCAGACAAAGTTCATCTGGGAAAAGGTTAGATAGATAGAAACATCAAGAAGCATCTGAAACCTTGGAAAAGTAATTACCTGACAACCTCCTGACATACTAGCAATGCTCAACAAAGAAAACATTCTGTCATAGAACTCTACTTGCAGACCTTTTTTTGAGTTCAGTTTGGGTGGAGGGTCAGCTACTGTTGGAGTTATTAATATCCCATCATCCTTAAAAGTTGAGTATACAAATAAAAACCAGTTAGATAAATAACAACATCAAACAACATAACTGGCATATCTTTTTGCACTTTACAACTTCAAGCTTCTATTGTCAACAAAACTCTGACATGGATCATGTAAATGAAACCCCAGTATTGACTACATTATTAATCTATAAAGCATCGATGCATCAATGGCCCTCAAATATTCCCAAAATAATCCTAGATATCTCCATCACTCATAAGATGGAAAAGCAATCACCTGGCTTGCAAATAGTAGTTTTTACCTTTAAGAGGCTCTTTACAGCAGCTCGCATTTCCATTCTGACTTTATATAGACTTTTGACATTCTCCTGGACTGTATTTATTGCTGCCCAAACACGTTGTGAGACATCAGAGCCTAATCTTGGTTTGACTGATCTAATCCAATCTTCATGATTTGTTTTGAACTCATATCTGAAATACAATAAGCCTGATTTTAAAAACTCAACTAAAAAAATATAAATGTAATTCTGCAACTGAATTTAAGGCCAATCCTGTGTCCTCACAAAATGAACTTTTTCCTTCTCAGCCCTCTTTTGAAGTTAAAGGAATTTTTCCAAATAAGCTACAGACAGAAGTAGCAGAATGATAAGCTACAGCATTTTCTGGCAGGTGGCTCGAGATATCATAGTGTGAGGTTCAGCTAACAAACAGAATCAATATTTTTTCCCCCATAGTCAGATTGATTTTGAAATAATTCATGAATTTCGCAATACCTTTGTAGTAAAAGCATTACAGAAGACAGTGCTTTCAAAGTATAGATTCCATTTTGCAGCCCTGCCGAATCCTCAGAGAAACTTTTTAGGCTTGGAACATGTGAAGCGATGTACTGCCCGAAATTAATATGCTTAGGTGTCTGGTCTGCAAAGTTAATATAAAAGAAAGTATAGCTACTTAAATTTTGATTATTATTATGTAAAAGTCTATGATTTCAAAGGGAAATACTGAAAATGACATTTGAAATTTACCAAAATATTCTGTCTAAAATTTGATAAGGAAAAAATTCCAGAGTAACTAATTGCAAAAATAAATGGAACTTACAACCAGATAACATCTCTACTGTTTTGCTTATAACATAAACTGTCTTCTGCACAGGGACCTTAGAAAGCTGGAACAGATCATCAGCTATTAATATGTTTCTTGTCCTCTTAGGCTCCAGCGGACTTAACTGAAGTAGAGCATGTCCCAGGCGATGCAAAACCAGTGGATCAGATGCCAAGCATCCTGAAGCAGAAATGCTATCATTATTAATTTGCATGAACAGAATTGCCAATATTATCATGATGTTATAGAAGATTAACATATAATTCTGAAATCCATCCACACAAAGTAATCATGAGTGAGGAGCACAATGACTCAAACAGAAACTGCAACCAATGACGTAAATGACAGTATTCTAAATTTAGTAGGGTTCGAGTGCATACCTACAGTGTCTAAGCTTTGAGAGTTTGGTGAAACACCAATTGTAGATACAGTACCATGAGAGGGCCTGAATCCAATAATGCCACAAAATGATGCTGGAACCCTTATGCAACCAGTTGTATCCGTGCCTATAATAAATTAATTTTTTTTTAATATAAACTGTAGCAGTACTTATTTTAGTGGACATAGTCTCTGCAGTTACATAGAAAATGGAGACAATGTGATGTCCAAAATACCATTAAGACAATAGGTAGCTCATCAACAACATGGTTTTTATACACACACACACACATTTAAATATATACTAAGAGGAAAATTGAAGGAAATAAAAGAACATACCCAGAGCAAAATCTACTATGCGGGCTGCAACAGCCACTGCTGACCCACTTGAAGAACCTCCAGGAAAATGACAAGGATCTTGAGGATTTACTGGGGTTCCATAATTTTTATTTTCCCCTAATAACCTTTAATCAATATCCAACAGCAATAATTAATTATTGACTTTTACGATAATTCAAGCATACCGTATGAATCAGGCACATTCATTGGCATTTGGTTTTTCAACATCTCATTTCAAATTGAATCAGACATATCAAAAGAAGGATAAAACTCAGGTAAAAAGCTAATACCCAAAACCAAGTTCGTCCATGACTGTCTTGCCCACACAGGTCGCCCCATTTCTTAGCATTGTTGTTACAACCAATGCTGTTTTTTCTGCTGCTGCTTGCACCCTCTTCCAATCAGCACTTCCATGTCCAGTCACATAACCTTTAACATCGATGCTACAGAATAACCACAAATGGGGGATATGTCATGCGCTGACGAATTTAAATTCCACATGAAAAAAGAGTTCACAGTTCTTTGCAACAAAATTTGCATCAATTTAATTTATATCTAGCATCTAAAGTATCCAATTGCTTTTTGATGAAATAGATTTTGCATGAGCATCAATCAAGCATTTACTTAATACTAAATTCGAATATGAAAACAGAGTAGAAACAGATCAATGATCTAGGAAGAATTGATGATAGTAATATACTGTACTTGTCATTGATCGCGAAGGTGAGACCAGAGAGCGAGAGGGGAGCAGCAGGCGGCGGAGGCTGAGGAAATGGAAGGAGCTCAAACCTATCGACAAACGCTCCAAAATCTTCTTTGACGGAGCTCCTGGCTCTGAGCCGACGCCGTTGGACCTCCGCGAGGATTAATACTCCGGCAACGCCGACGCCGATCACCACCCATAGCTTTGGGTTCGCTGCGTTAAGATGCTGTGATTCCGGCATTTCAAGTATGGAAAACTACACCGCTTATAGTCGGCGAATTGAGGAACGAGGAGACGGTTTTTGACTGTGTGTAGAGGATTGTTGAGCAAGAAAGAGGGTTTAAGAAAGGGTTTAAGGAGAGAGAAACTTTAGAGAAAAGCGATAATTATACCGGAATTCCGCTAAATTTCAACATTGCATTCCATAATTTTGTCGGTAATTGCATCTCTCTCTCTCTATAAGTGCCGCCTGGAGACGTCTACGAGTTTGTTTAGTTTTTCTATTTTTAGAAGGAAAAAAGTTAGTATATAAAATAGACTGTAATTAAGGAAAGTAATGTACAAGGAACAGGAAATATCTATTAATCATGTCTGTTTTTATTTGGCCGACTTTAAAAAGTCGTTTAGTGCTTTATGAATTGTATAAAATATTTTGGTTTATTCAAGTTATTAACCAATAAGATGGTCAAATTTCAAGGTACAAGTTCAAGAAACATCAACTAACATCTCAAATTAATAAATCCGGACACACAAAGTTTACTCATTAATATGCTTCCCATCCTTAATCTTTACAAACTACAAACAAAAGTTTTTTTTTTTTTTTTTTGGTAATGCAAGTACTTCTACTCATAAACAACTCTCCTCATCTTCACCAATAGATCAAACCACAGCAGAAATGGCTGCATCTTGTATACAACTACTTCAATTATTACACAAATATACTCTAGAACAAACCCAATTTATACGTCTCTCCTTGCAGATTACATTACAGAGACAAAAAAAAAGTGGAGCAAATCTACACAAAAAGAAGAAGAAATCAAGCAATAAAGAGTAAACGACTTAGCAACAGCTTTGATATTACACAGATGGGCGCAACGAGTAAGGCAGCAGGATCATCTCAATCTGAATCTTTCTGTTGGATTCCAAAGGTATGGAAGGTATTGCAGAATGTACAAAAACCACGAAGCTAGATGCGTACAACGATGCAGGAGATGTCGTCCTTGCTCTCTCTGTGCAGTGCCTCGTTCACAAGCTGCTTCGCTGCCTTCTGGGGGTCTTTGATCTTCTTCACAATGTCGACTGCCTCTTGATTAGAAATCACCTACAAGGAACGAATGCAAAAAGATGCGGGCGTTATTGAACCCGTTGGTGAGAGCTAGAGGTAAGAAGATGATGGCATAGAGGCGAGGCAGAGGAGAATTTGAACCTTCCATATACCGTCGCTAGCAAGAATGAGAATATCAGTTTCTGCGTCTATCTCAGCATTTGTGACATCAGGGTCAGACCGCAAGTGTGTCTTCAAGTTCTTGTCTCCAAAAGCACGAGAGACGGCCAACTGGCCATTTACTCTGGCAACATCCCCTGTTCACACACGCGTAGTAATGTCATCACGTCAGGATTTAGATGGTACAATGCTTAACACTGCAGAATGCGCTATTAAAACCATTTGACAAAGTCAAAGGGATGAAGGACTAAACACAGTTTTAAACATACAATCGGATAAAACAACAGCATTAGAAAAGAAATTTGGAGAAACAAACACCAAATAAGTGATATTTGCACATTTGAGATGCGTTTAAGGGTTTTTCACCTGGCATGTTAGAGACAAATCCACCTCTGTTTTCAATGCTACCCCGCTCGGTGTTGGGCTCGTGATCAATAGTCATTTGTATAGCCTGACCCCGCCTGGAAAGCACTCCTCGTGAATCTCCAACGTTGGCCACCCACAACTGTCTACCATCAATCAGAATTGCAGTGACGGCAGTTGACCCACCCCTACCAAGTTCAGGGTTGTGAGACAGAATTGCTTCATCAGTTCTCTCATAAGCTTTAGCAATCGACCTTGGAGGATCCCTCCAAAAGTCCTCCTGATAATATTCGACGAATTGATTAGATTCTAACTAAAGAAAAGAGCTAAAGGAGAAAGTTATGGGAAAAGAAAGCAATCTAATATTGTCAAAGATACGTTACATATTGATGCTGCAAGCTTAACGAAATGTTCCCCACAACCATCTAGCTACATTACTATAAATGCCACTTTGGTATTTGCAATAATTTTATGTTGCACTCTATGCAAAAGAAAAACAACTTGTTTAGCAAACGAGCAAAATATAGTTCATAGATGAGTCGTCAATTTTAACTGGGGAGCACAACGTCACCACAATTAGGATACCAATCAACTGGTTGGACTTTTCGAATCTTTTGGTTGTGAGTTTGGTTTTCTAACTTTTACTTCAAAGGGGAAAGGTTTTGCTAAGGGTTTCATGAATTATGATTCAGTAGTATGGTGACAAAGTAATTTCGATCAACAGCAAAAATATGAATCATGTGATACACTAATATCTCATTTAAAGATTTAAAAATTTCAAGATTTCAAGATTTCAAGATTTCAAGACTCTACTTTCAGGCTGAATCACAGAAGCAATCTTCCTACCATGAATATCTAATTCCTATATAGATCGAGGGTAGCAAATGTAAAAACGAGAATATTTATATCATGCAGCGACTAACCTCCTTTATTATATTTGAAAATAAATGCTTTTGTAAGTAAGCAGGCACGTTATCTCCCAGATGTCCGTCAAATATACCAAACAGCCCGAGTTCATGACCTTGGAACTGTACAAATTTAGCAACATGGAAATCCTCCATTGGATGATTTGCTTTACCCTTTTCTAAACTGAAACCAAACTTGACATGGCTCCTGCTGCCACTTCCCTTGCCGGAGCCACCTGTTGAACGTCCTCCTGAAAGCTAAAGGAAGCGAAGAAGTTAGCTACAGAAAACACGCAAGGTTTCAAAGTTGATCCAATTATCATTGATCACACGCCCCATGGTTAAAAAAGGAAGTTGAGGAAAAAATAACTGATTCACTCACACAATATACAATGTGATTACTGATGTAAATCATTACGAAAGCTCTATGACTCTGAAAATGCTACTGATTGCTAAAGTTATCCTGAGATTAAACACATAAGACGGTGTCTTCTATACAAATTGTGTCAGATGAAACATCAAGCTTGATTTATGCGCGCCATAACATATAACCACCACAAGTTATAGCCCCCAAAAATCTCCTATTGAACTCAAATGCAAAAGCGAATCCCTGAGGCGTGTTAAGACATAAGCTTCCCACAAATTCATAGCTCAGCTAATCCAGAATGTACAAAGAGATATCAGAAACACAAATGAATTGTTAATTCAACAAAAGCAGTGCACTCGCATCAAGAATTTAGAATTCAGAACCCTCAGCGTCCAACAATAACTTGAAACATCCTTAAATCTCAGAAGGGGCAATAGCAAGAACTGTAATAACTCTCCACAAGAGAACATAAACTCACCTGTTTAAAACAGCACAAACTGTCCATCTCTCAAACTAACATGTACCCTTCAAATTAAAAGTGAGAATCCACAACCTGTAACATTATAAATAGATAAAAAATAAGTAAAATCCTGATCAGAAATAACAAAATCCAGCACAAACAGCACCAAGATTCATACTTCTCTTTTCTTCCCACCACATCAGAAAAAAGGGCATCATCAAGATTTCAACTTACCGATCCAAAACTCCCAAAATCACGAAGTTGAGACACAGATATCAGCTCCTTACGCAAAGTTGATCCACAGAGAAAAACTGTTGGCCGTATGTATACGAGAAAACAATGAAAGCTCAAGACAATGAAATGGAAACATGGGCTTCTGATTTCGTGAGGAAAGAGGGGGTCATAGATTCGCTGGAGTGCAGGCAAGAATGGCTGCCAACACGCTTAGGCCTCCCCCTTTGTTGACTTTGGATGTATTGATTTTCTTTTCTTTTCTTTTCTTTTTTCCTTTTTTATTCTATATTTGTGAAATATGTATTCTATTTTTGAAACTGTATCTAAATATATTATGAAGTTCTGTCGATAATTCATTATTCCTTGGAAAACTTCTCAGTACTAATGGGGAAAAAACATTTCTTGATGTTAACCATTCTTCCTCTTTTGTTTTATATTTTTCCATATTGTGCTATATATACATACACATACGTAGATCATGGTACAATGATTAAGTTTATGTTAAATAATTCGAAATGCTATGATGCAAATAAATGAAATGTTTGAAAGGAGGGAAAAAAATGAGCCATAACATTTTTAGCATCATATTGTTTTACTGATATTTGAAACTAAATCTATTGCTGCCGTCCATTGATTTTCCTCCCCAGAGTACATTTTGTGGGGTGAGATAAATTAGAAAAAAGTCGAACCATTTTTTCCCCAAGCATTCTTGTTAACAACATTTGGCTCCATGTGGTTGTCTGCAATGCTGAAATTTCAAAAGTAACAGAGAGGTCCCTTCCTTCATAAATATATTACATATTGACTGTTTAGTTTATCTGCTAACCATATTTTATTTTACTTCATAATGTAAATGCAATTTAAGCAAGTAAGTACATTCATATTTTATATTTATGTAATATACATTAAAAGTTTAATGAAACCTCGTTAGTTGACTTGTCAACAATATTAATAAATGGGGCATTCATTACAAACCAACTATGCGAGTTGAATATATTTGGTAATTTTAAAAATAACAAACAACAACAATAATAATAAGAAAACTTGGAAAGGTGAATTTGTGAAAATTTTCAACCTCAATTTATTCCCCAGATCATAAAAGTTCATTGATCCATGCCTAGGACTTCAAACGAGTCAGTCAATTCGAATAAGTCAGAATTCTAATAATTTTATTTTGTTCTTTTCGAGGGACAATTCTTTTAATTATAGATTACAAAAAAAAATGCCTTGTTTTCGTTTAAATCACAGAAATGGTAGCTGTACAGGGTTTGATTGAAGGGAGAATCAAATATAAGAAAATTTTAATGGAGTGTGTGATATACCAAGCATGAATAACTTGAGTTATATATAATTAATATATCGTTATATCTAAGAGGCTAGTGAGACTAGAAAATTGTTTAGCAAAAGATTGTATTTTTGCCTCTCTGCACGTAAATAAACATAGCTAGAGCTGTACAACTATTCCTTCACTTTGTTTGAGAATAAATTAAAACTTCCCACATATTATTATATATCACGATCAAACAATGTTGGATTTAAAAAGTAAAAATAGAAAAAGGGTGACCAACTGTGTCGCTCAATCATGCATGGTTGCGGATTATTGGATGAGAATAAAACAAAATTAAAAAGCACTACCATATACTAGTTATTAATTGTGAATTTCTATCACAAAAAATAGGAGAATAAACACGGACCACCAAAACTTGAAGAAAAGGAGGAAACAAAAAACTATATGGCTATGTTTGGGAGCTTGGAATTGGAGACTTCAATTCCAATTCCATTGTTTGGTATAAGAAAAATGTTTGGAATTGGAATTGAATTATAATTCCAAATTCTTTCAATT
>JAYDZE010266953.1:0-19445 GCA_034509125.1 Monilaria moniliformis
AATGCACCCGAGGCCTCGACTGCTGCTTAACTTTGGAAGCTTCTGGGATGTTCGGTTGTTGTTGATGATGTCAAGAAAGTCATTGGCAGCATTTCCTACAGCATAGATGATGAGCAACAGAGCATTCACCTACTTACAAATTCAAGAAACGGAATAATGCAAGGGGAAATAGGGAAGAAAGTGTCATCTAATCATCTTCTTGAGTTATCACTGGTTTTCAAGCTCTGGTTAGATCAGTTAATTGACTATCATAGTAAATGATTCTTGACCAAAAAAAAACCCTTTGATTTTCAATCTTCAATTAAATAATCCTATGTGAGAGATCATCAAACTAAACTACAAAATCTGAGTTGCAGACACATCACTTTTATAGGACAAAACACTAGTTTTCCATGAATAAGCATTATAGTGCCACTCTAATAATTCGATATACAGAAATCAAGGACTTTAATCAATTCACCAACACTCCAACTTCATACCAGAACAACAATTGAGGATCGTATAAGATATGAGAGTTGTAGCCTAGAATCTGTACTTGCATATCTTTGAACTTCTCTATTCCTATAAATGAGAACTCCACTATTCAACCAAGAATTAATTAGTGACATGGCAGCAATTTTTCCAACTCTTGAAACCTCATGCAACAAAAATATACACAGGTAAGAAAATTCCCATTATCCAAAACTCGAAAATCTCATCCAGCATTCTTGATTCCAACTTTGTTTCATACAACCACTAACAAAGTAACAGTAAGATTTTTTACATTTACAACAACAATTAAACACATAAAAAAATATATTAATTGAACCCCACAAAGTAAACATATTCAATCAAACCATTGCCGCGAAGTACAATGTTGAAACACACACACACACACACACAAAAGACTAGCAAAATAAAAAGATTCAAGGCAAAGAAGCTCACAAAGGCAAGATTACTATACCATGATTCTTGGAGCAAACAAAAAGTGGTTGCAGAAGAAAGTAAGACAGAACAATCAAGTGAAAGGTGCAGCAAAACTTATGGGACTTCATCACCATCAACAGCAGTCCAGAAGAAAATGTTGGCCAATCAAAGAGAGGAAGTTGAGTTTCTTCTTCTGAGAGTAGAAAAACAGGGGGGTGAGCTCAAAAAAGGATCTTTTTCTCCAACAATGGCAGCATTGGTGATTATATTAAATGGGAGGGGAAGAAAATGGGGGATAGTTGTATCTTGGAAAGAAGAAAAGTTGGGAGAATGAAAGGATGAATGTGTGGAGTGGATGCTGGGATTTAGGACAAAAGCTATGTGTGGTGGGCCCAGATTGGATACCCCTTCTCTTGACTGCTTTCCCTTTCTCTTGAAAAATGCAAAAAATTCGTGTGCTGCCGTTCACACCATGTGGATTGTCACAATTATTAATTAAAGGTTAGTTAGGATTTAGTAATTTTCAATTACAGTTTAATTATCTCTAATTATGAATCTAACTAAAAATTTTGTTAGTTCTCACTAGAATTTACTAATTATAATTAAAAAATTTGTTAGTTCTCACTAGACTTTTGCTTAAATAAACTACCGCTTGTATTTTAGTTATGATTCACTAAATATGATGTTGAATATATAATTTTCCATTGGATAAATCGTGTTGTTATCATATTGTTATTGCGTTTTGTCAATACGATTAGAAATGTGTCGCTAACAGGTTCGTGTTGTGTATGTCGTAGGGTTTGAATGTTAGTGTTTGGGTTGAAAATTTTCTTAATAGGTCATGTTTGGATTTGAACTTATCGGATTAGGTCGATTTCAAGTCCACACGATATGTCAGCCTTACTCTATATATATGCGTTTTTGTGAGATTAATTCACTCACACAAATATTAGGTGTAAAATAAATTTATAATTAAAATATTACCTATCTCAAATAACTAATTCACCATTGAAAAAAATAAAATAAATTAAGAGTCCGTACATTGCACGGGTGGAACACTAGTGTAAGTGTAACATAACATCAACTGCAGACGACTCGAAAAAGTGACGGTCGGGCCCCCGCCCGCCCGTTTGGGATCTCCGCTATTTTCAAAACCCGAGCCCATTTAGTTGTCGGGTAAGCTGAATGGGCGTCACGGAGGGTCGAGTATCCGGGTCGGATATAGAAGCATCCAGGACGCTGTGGAATCAACCAACAGCAGCCCCACACGTGGCTAAAACCCTGTCTGGGAAGAAGGCCTGCATTTTGGATAGAACTACAGCACTAGCACCACCACAGCCTTAAAGTACAGCACCTGCACTGCCGAAAGTTTCTCTCACTTGCTCATCCATGGCGTCCTCTTTCGTTACCCTATCTGAACCCTTCGCCTCTCACAGACCGAATTTCCACTCTCTCTCCACCACTCCATCAGGTAAACAATTTTCTGATGTTCAAATTTCTGCATAACCTAATTTTTTCGGTTTACTGATTCAATACTTGGCTCGCGGTGTAGTTGGGGATTTTCCGTAGGTCTTAAATGGAGGTCCTTGAATGTGAATGCGATTTCCACGAAATAAGAACCTACTAAGGTTTTTGCTCCTTTTCTTTACTATGCTGGATTTCATTTATTTTGTGTGAATGATAAGACTTAAAATTGAAAGTTGAGCTCAGTAATTGAGATTGTGTTTGCGGCAATGGTTTGATTCTACAGAGAAGTACTACTATCTCACCACCTCCAAAAAGCCATCACTCTCTCTCTCTCTCTACCTCAACAAGCAAATCCTCGACAATTCCCACCCAATCGGAAAATCTCTTGACTCAGAACCAGCTCATAGATCTAGCATCCAAAGGCGAGAAGATGAACATAATCAACGTCGTGCTAACAGCGTCTGACGTCGTCGTTGACGGTTTCTGTCAAAACCGTTGCGGCAGTCACGGATCCAAAACGACCGCCGTCAAGGGGGAAAATCAGAAATTCGCCTACATTTGGGTGGGGAACTCGGCGACTTAGTGCCCCGGCTACTGCGCGTGGCTGTTCCACCAGCCAATTTACGGCCAATAGAGCTCGGCAGTTAGCTGAGAGTCTTCAATCGTTTCTACAATTCGTCGGAGGAGGAGGAAGACGAGGATGAGTTCAATAGCTATTCGAATTACCAGCGGCGGTTGGATTATATGCTCCAGTTTTTGGACCGGAAGCTCTCCACTTCGTCTTCTCCGGACGAGCCGCATCCGTTGAGAGAGACTCAGGTCAGGTGGGGAATTCGAAGAAACGCAAGCAAGAAGAGCTGGGAATTCGTGGGTCCGAGATAACATGTTGTGTGATAGAGGGATTAACTATCGAAATGAGAGATTCTGCAATTTGGAGAGATTTCGTGGTTGAATTAATTAGGGATTTGGCAATCAAGTTTGCGGTGTGTTCATTGGATATTGTAGTAGAAACTGAGCTGAAAACTTGTTTCGCATTGTGGTAGAATCCTTGCTCGCATTTGCTCCCATTGTTCGATTGTGACAAGGCTACGCCGTTGCCGGAAAATGAGATGCGTCGGAAAGGAGAGAAGAGGAGAGGAGAAGAGACTGTATCTTGATTGCTCATTAATTAATATTAATTAGTTATTAATTAATTTAATTAAGGGAAAAAAGTCAATTCACATTTTATATACAAAATATTTAAAGTTGTCAACACCAAATTAATTTCTATCAAAGTTTTAATTTTATCTATTAAATAATAAACAAACAAGCTATCTTGGTTAATATTTTGATTAAATAATTGATTTTTATTATAGTTTAACTATCTCGTGATGTCTGGTTAGTACTACAAAACGTAGCCTAAATGTTTAGAATTATGATATACTTGGATTGTAAAATGAAATTTGATTAAAACAGAAAAAATCAGTTTTAACAAATTAAAAAAAATAGAATATGCATTATTTTGTTCAACAATACGTATATCTGAATTTAACTATATGCTTGTTTGTATTTAGTATTAAATGATAAAAAATATATTTATGCTCTTTTAACCATTAAAAATATATTTAAAATTTCAAAAAAATGCAAAAGTCCTCATGATTTCCAACGACTTAGAAATTGCGTGCAAATTGGGAAGATATCGAGTAAAATTTCGGACCATTATTCACATACAATTTCATACGAATTCGCTTTGTCTGCTTTCTATTATTTAATTATGATATGGTATTAGTGGAAATGTGCATACTTCGTGAATTTACTTTATAATTCAAGAATATGTATGTTTGTGTTTAACAATACACATTTCTTTTATCAAACATAAAAAAAAAATATAAATATATTATGACTCCACGATGAAATTCCATTAAAATACGAAGAAATCAGTTAAAATAATTGTAAAACTTATGAATTTATTTTATACATGTTTTTTTTAACAAATGCATATTTGTGTTTAAACGCATATTTGTCTGGTGAATTAATGTACTATATGTATTATTTGATTTAACAGTATACATATTTGTATTTAACCATATATTTTTATTGTATTTAATTTTAAGAGCTAAAAAATACGTTTATACCTTTCTCACCATTAAAAATTGTGTGCAAATTGGGACTATATCGAGTAAAATTTTAGACCATTCACATATAAGTTCATGTGAATTCGCTTTGTTTACTTTTCCTTATTTAATTATGATATGATATTAGTGTAAATGTGTATACTTCGTGAATTTACTTTATACTTCAACAATATGCATATTTGTTTGTTTTTTTTTTTCAAAAATAAAAAAATATAGTTATATTCTGACTGCAATTTGAAATCCCATCAAAATTCAGAGTTCAATTCAAAAAAATTGTAAAACTTCTGAATTTATTTTATAAATTCTTTTGTTCAACAAATGTATATTTGTATTTAACTGTATGTTTTTTGTGTGTGTTTAACATTAAACTTGTAAAAACAAGGATATACTATGATTGTAAGATAAAATTTGATTAAAATAAGAAAAATAATTTTAAAAAATTGTGAAATAAACTAATCTACTATATGCATTGTTTTGTTAAAAAATATGCATATTTGTATTTAGTCATATGTTTTTTTTAAGCATTAAAAAATATGTTAATACCCTTCTTACAATTAAAAATATGTTTAAAATGGTATTAGTGTAAATATGTATACTTCATGAATTTTGTTTATATTTCAATAATATGCATGTTTGTGTTTAACAGTATGTATTTTTTTATATTAATCATAATTAATATGTATATATTATGACTGCACGATAAAATTTCATTAAAATACGAAGTGATCAATTCTCAATATAGTAAAATTTATGAATTTAGTTTGTATGCTAATTTTGTTTATGAAAACACATATTTGTGTTTAAACGTATGTTTTATTGTGTGTTTACAATTAAACGAATAAAAAATAGATATAATTAATTCGATTTGGTTAACTAATTTAAAAGACAACTCAATTAATTTTTAGGATAAACCCGACCCAATTAATGAGTATCGACCTCTAACTGTGTGGTGCAAAGTGAAAATACACCTAAATCGAGGGTGCAAAGTGCAAATACACCGAAATCGAGGGTGCAAAATAAAGCTTGAAGCTTCTCAAGCACTCGGCGGGACTCCGAAGCGCAGATACCAATAAATAAGAAAAAAATGAAATAAGAAACCACTCCATCATTCTCCTTCTCTTTCTCTAATAGTAGCACGTATTCTGCTCGACAGCCTCCTACCGGTTTAATTATTCATGGATATCGATCCCGAAGATGTTTTTGGCGACGAAGACGACCCCGAAAATGAATTCTACCAGGTTATATTGATCACAGAAAGCAGTTTTCCTTTTTATTCTGCTCCAGAAAATGTTCAAATTTAGTGTGCTTACAAATTGTGAGAAAGAAATGTGCAGGAGAGAGATGCCACTAAAGAGTTTTTGGTGTATTTGGTGGACGCTTCCCCAAAAATGTTCTCCACCACTTGCCCTTCAGTTAGTTTTTCTTGCTTTCTATTTTCTTTAATCCACCCCCTAATTTCCTTTTGTGTTGTGTCTACTGGCTTAAGAATTTGTTCCTTCATTTACTTGATGCTTGTGGGTTCAGCATTTGTTGCGTCATCCCTTTTCGGTAATTTCTCATTAGTTAAGTATACTATGAGATAGTTGGTAGCAATATATTTTTCAACCTTTTTTTTTTGTCTCTTCTTTGTCTCTCTATACAATTTTATCCGAATTCATAAACATAAACCACAAGTACTATTTGGTCTAGGCATGTTTGATTTGCTGGTTATTCATTCTAAGCGATGAGCTATTTCATTTATTTGTTATATTTTTAAGCCTGCTGCATTTCCCATGCTGTGCATGGACACATCAAAGCAGGATGTAGTTATTATAGGATAGTATATGGAGTATATATATACACGATGTTCTTGTATTTCTTCTAATGGGTGAATGACTGATGCTTTACTCAGGAAGATGAGAAAGATATAAGTCACTTTGAAGTTGCTATCAGTAGCATATCCGTGTCCTTGAAGACTCAAATTATCAATAGGTCTTACGATGAAGTCGCTATTTGCTTCTTTAATACTGTAAGCTTTGAGGCCTTTGCACTCTTGTACTTTTAACATTTTCCCCTTCTCTCTTGAACATGGGTCCTTAAGAATTATTTTCATTACGGTATTTCAAAAATGAATGGAGAAGGGGATAAAGGTGGAAAAACAAAAAAGAGTAATAGAATAATTGAAATAGTTATGCATATTTTCCTCATAACTGCTTATACCCGAAGCAAGAATCTTTTGCTTTAAAACTAGTTTTTTACTACTGTAGTACCATTGTCTCATGTCAGTTGTAAATGCTTGATTTATATTAGAGGGAAAAGAAGAATCTGCAGGACTTGAATGGTGTATATGTTTTCAATGTTCCTGAACGAGAGGATTTAGATCGACCGACAGCTAGGCTTATCAAAGAATTTGACTGCATACAAGGTGAGCTGTAATTAGCTTTGTTTAGCTTCATTTCCAGTAATTTATTAGATTGGCAACAATGTCTTGGAATAAAAGTTTTCAAGAATGAGATTGATAATTTAATAATAACCAATCCTTGAATAAAATATTGATCTGGTTTTCATTCCACACATTCACTGTGTAATGAAAAAAAAAATCAATTTGTTATCTTAAAAATGCTTTTGTTCTTAATTTAGAGAATATAATGACTGTAAATTCTCAATCTCTAAAAATCCATCTTTTTTGTGTCTTGACGCTTATCCCTTTTATCTGATTCTTTATGTGGACAGAGTCATTCAGTAAACAAATCGGGAGTAAGTATGGCATCTTGCCGGGAACTCGTGATAATTCTCTTTACAATGCTCTTTGGGCTGCACAAGCACTGTTACGGAAAGGGTATGCTTTATTTTTTATCTTGCAACGAGTAATTTGATATCAAATCTGGAGAATCACAATGATACTCAATTCTTTAACTTTTCAAGCATATAATTTTGCTTAATTCAATTGTCAAATATTTATCTTCATATAATTTTGGTGATATATTCTATCAGGTCTTCGAAAACAGTTGACAAAAGGATTTTGTTATTTACAAATGATGATGATCCTTTTGGGAATATCAATGGAATTACAAAACTGGATTTGATGAGAACAACAATACAACGTGCCAAAGTAATGTGTCACTCATGCTCATGCACTTAAAATTGCAGAATATTGAGTTTCTTAAAGCTAGAACACTTTTGAGGTTCCAATAATGCTGTTTTTGGCATTTTTGCATACTGAAAATTATGAGAAACTTGAAAAAGTGGTTTTGGGTTCTTTTCAGGATGCTCAAGATCTTGGAATCTCAATTGAACTCCTCCCCTTGAGTAAACCAGATGATGACTTCAATGTGTCTACTTTTTATGCTGTGGGTTCATGCTCACAAGCTTTTCCCCCCTTCTGATATATTTGTATTTATTTTTATATATTTGTAATTGCACATCTGATTCAGTTTCTCATATATTCAGGACTTATTAGGATTGGAGGGAAATAACCTGGCTCAGTTTAAGGCCTTAGCAGCTGAAAGGTTTGAAACCACCACATTTCTTTCTAATTCCCCTGTCTGATCTACAAAATCTTGCCCAGGGACTAAGATGCGTATCACTGTAATTGTTCTTTGGTGACCCAGTTGATTTGGCAATGATTTTTATTTGATTATAAATCTGGTTGAGTTTTTTTTTTAGACTAATAAATCTGATTGAGTTGACATGTTCTTATGTTGTTCAATGTTCCGAGGGGAAAATCAGTATTGATATTTTTTTTTCAAAAATTGAGAGAATAGTGAGATGTAATTTATTTTGTTGTACTTTTGATTGCATAACACTGGTGATCATGGTTACAAAAGATTATTTCAAATTTGATCACTCGGATACTTAAAGTTTGAATGTAAAGATAAATTATGTGACAAATACCATCACCATTTATATTTATATTTTAAGTCAAGAGGAAGCAGATTCATTGCTTGTAGATCCCTCATTTACATTTATATTGGTTCTCAGTTTTTCATGGCATGCATTACATCCAGATAGTGGTAAGGGAGGGGCTTTCCATCTTTGCTAATTCAAGAGGGAAATGGTATTGTTGATATCAAGGGATACTCCAATTGTGCTTGCCTCTCTACTCTTTTTTTTCCATTTATCTTTACAAAGCCCTCTGGTACCAGATTTGAGGACATCAAAGATCAGCTAAGAAAGCGTATGTTCAGAAAGCGCAAAGTTCGAAGAATTAACTTCATTATTGCTGGTGGCAAATCCATTGAACTAAATACCTATGCTGTTGTCCGTCCAACCAATCCTGGTCTGTTTTAGTTCTGTGCTCCTCTTTGTATTCCCTCAAAATGCGAAGTATCTCTTATGTCTTCCTTTTCCTCTCAGGGAATATCACTTGGCTTGATTCAGTTACCAACCTTCCTATAAAGGTATTTTGTAATGAAAAGTAGTTTTGCTGGAATTTTATAGAAGTTAAGACCTTTTTGCTCTTTTCCAATGTCAATTAAACAGTTGTATTAGTTATCGTAGTCACTCAAACCCAAGTTCTGATACCAGTGTTGACTTTGATGATTATGCAGGCAGAGAGGTCGTTCTTCTGTTCAGATACTGGTGCTCTGCTGCAGGATCCCCCAAAATATTTTCAGACTTACAAAAAGTGAGGCTACTTTGTTGTGTTGGCCTTTATGTTTAAGGCCTTGACAATAGAGCTTTGATTCTTCAGAGCTGTAGTTATGTATTTATGATGGTATATTAGTCTGATCTGATGGCATAATATGTTGAACTGAATTTAAATGTCAGAGTTAAGTAAAGTGAAATCTTCGTTGAACTTCAAGTTGCTTCCCCCATTTGATATTTTCATTACTTCCAAGGATAGGAAACTGATTATCAAAATATAATTGTCACGACATATTGAGGGGAACATGACTACGGATTTCTGTAGTGCTTTTCCCTTTTTCAGATGGCAATGCAGTCATAAAAACTTTTTCACTTTTTAGAAGCAATTGTTCTCCTGTATTCAGGGCATTAATCCAGATAGCTTCTTGGATTCAGTTGCTGTAAACATGTCCTTGTTACCATAAAATTTAGTTCATCTGGTATTGTATTAATTAACTTTTTTTTAAAAATTGGATTGTATTTAGTAACTTTCTTTTTGGTTTGCCAGTGAAAATATCATGTTCACAGCTGATGAAGTTTCTGAAATCAAGAGGGTGTCTACTGGGCATCTTCGTCTCCTTGGCTTCAAGCCTTTAAGTTGCTTAAAAGATTACCACAACTTGAGACCATCTACCTTTGTTTTTCCCAGTGATGAGGTTACTATATTCTTATTACTAATAATTATGCTAGTCTTGATTATGTACAATCTTTTGCTATGAGATTCTTTATGAATTGGTTTGATGGAATCTCAATTGAACTAAGTTTAATCAAGAAAGTTTGCAAGTTTGCATGTTGCTTGTACCTAGAACCTGACTAATCTATACCTATTATAAAAGAGCCATGGTTTACAAAATTTGATTTGCCTGTTCTCAGTTATATGTTTAATTTAATGGCAATAATGTAGCATGGTATATTGTATTTATCTATTATGACTAAAAGATTGTTATTAAAAATTATGATTATACCTATAATATTCCTTACAATTTTTAACGATAGTTTAATAATTTAATATAAGACAAGAAGCCTTTGTATCCATACTTCTTTATAACTGTGACAATATTTATCTATCTTTACTTATATATCTATTTATTTAAATCAAATAATTTTACCTGCATCGCACGTGCCATCCTACTAGTCTTCTTAAAATACTCAAAGCCAATTATTCCGTTTCTTCTGATTTAGCATCACTTTCTTGTTTCACTATATATGAATTGCAGCATTTGTTCTGATTTTTATCTACTTTTTGGTTTTGGTGCAGGAAGTGGTTGGAAGTACTTGTGTTTTCATTGCTCTCCATAGATCCATGTTGCGGCTGAAGCGGTTAGTAAATTTGACTAAACCTCGGGCCTCAATTGGGGCCTTAATTCACTTTCTTTGCCATCTGTTTTGACTGTTTTGAGGTAACAAGTCTAGCTATCACAGGTTTCAGCAGGGGTCGTTGGATGTTGGTTTCCTATAAAGATCTTGCCTATGTTATTTTTATTTTATACAATTCAACATTTTGACTTGCAGATTTGCTGTTGCATTTTATGGGAGTTCCACACATCCACAATTAGTTGCATTAGTTGCACAAGTAAGAAGTTATTTACCATAATGAATGTTCAGTTATTTGAGCTTAGCTATATAAAGTTGAAACTCATCTATAACTCAAATATTATTTTCACATAGGAGATGCTATTTTGGCTTATTATAAACACTATATCTTTAGCTATTACAAAAGAGCCTTGTTATACAAATTTGGTTTGCCTATTTATATACTATAATTATCCGTTTATCCATTACTTACATAAAAGTGTGTATTTGTACTAATTTGGTTATACCTATAACATCCCTACTTATTTTAATATGGAGGCTGCAATTATTTTCATTACGGATGCGGTCGATTTTTCCATGTGAGGCCGGAATGCCTTGTTCCCTGTCTCTAAGTTCTCAATTATCAAATTTGTCCTGAGTTCGCATCTGGTGGGTCGAAGCGCCTTTCTAAAATATTTAGATTGGTCTTAGGAAATCTTTTACCTTGAGCAGCGATGCCATTGATAGTTGTTGTTTTCATCTCACAGTTCCAAAACCTGAATATTACAATTTCCTTTATAATATTCTCCAGGATGAGATCATGAGTCCCAGTGGTCAGATTGAGCCACCTGGGATGCATATGATATATCTTCCATACTCCGATGATATCAGACCCATTGAAGAGGTAATAGTACTTTTGTTCACTTTCTTGATGGGAGAATTTAGCATTGACGACAAAATGGTTGGGCTGCAGTGTCAGACTGATACAACTCACTTGACACCACGAGCATCTGAAGACCAAATAAAGAGTGCATCTTCGTTAATGAAGCGCATTGACCTGAAAAACTTTTCAGTTTGCCAATTTGCGAACCCGGGTAACCTCTGTTTTATGGACTGCCGTGTGAAACATGGATGTGCATTATTATATATGGTGTCAATTGTCCAGAGTAATGGATAATCAATATTTTTGAAAGACAATATTATTTTCGTGATTTAGATAGTTATATCCCAATAAGATCAGATCACTTGTTGTTTAATGATGATCTATTTGGCATGCCTACATCAATATCTGAGGCACTTAGTGAGTCGTGAGATGAGAACAATGACAAATATACATAGATAAGGATTGAGGTTCTAGATAGTATCTCTGCACCTTTCACGGTCTATGGAGACGGACATGGGGAACCATATGCATAATAGGGACGAATTACTGATTTAGAATTAATGTAAGTAAAGCAGAAGAGATTGCTTATTGGCTTGATAACCAGGCTTGCTAAAAGCTGCCGTCCAAACTTTACAAAAGACAAAACCTAGATTTTGTTTCCTGCAGTATAAGTTGTCTGATGGATGATTCTCCTTTATAAATTTTGACAATCTGATATATGTTATAATCATGAAGGAAATGTGTTACTAGAGAAATTTTGAAGTATTGCATTACATCATGGACATCAGCATGTATACCAATCTAGAAGTATACAACATATATTAGCCATGTTGATAATTGTTGAGGGCGTGTAACACATTGGAGAAAAGAATTTAAGTCAAGAAACTAAGATTAGAATTACAGTCAACCTTCAAATGGCTGTGCAAATAGATCCATGTTTTGGGAGGGTTTGCCATTTAAGAACCATGTAGCACGGAAAAAATAATCAGTGGCTGATTGAGATCCTGAAATGACACATTGAAATTAACTTCTGCAATTAGTAATGCAAGTTTCAAGGTTGAACTGTCTCTGTCTGTAGTCTACTTATGACAACATTACTTTTATTCCTTACAGCCTTGCAGAAACACTATGCAGTATTACAGGCTCTGGCTCTGGATGAAGATGAAATGCCTGATGTCAAGGATGAAACGCTTCCCGATGAAGAAGGCTTGGCCAGGTAAGTGGGATTTGATACTGTCGTAAGCTGCACCATCAGTATTCTTCTCCACCAATCCTGCTATGTGCTTATCTTAAATCTGTACTTAATGTTGGGTTCTTTATTCTTTTGGAAGACCGGGTGTTGTTAAAGCATTAGAAGAGTTCAAGATTTCTGTGTATGGAGAAAACTTCGAACATGAGGATGACATAATGGGCAGTAAAAAAACAAGTGAATCCTCCAAAAAAAGAAAAGCAGTTGCTGATAATGCAACTAAGGAGTATGCAAACTATAACTGGCCTAATCTTGCGGACAATGGACAGGTTTATATTCTTGTTCCTAAAATGTTTCACGTCATGCAAATATTTCATCCATTTGGAAATGGAGATTTAAATAGTTGTTTCTACTTTTGGCAGCTGAAGGAATTGACAGTGTCAGAACTTAAGTACTATCTGAACGTACACAACCTGCCGGTTGCTGGCAAGAAGGAAGCTCTGATCAGCAGAATCTTGACTCACATGGGTAAATGAAGCCCTTACGCATTTGAGATTTTCGGAGGAAGGAAGCCACCTTGCCTCGTCTCTTCTGTTGTTGTGGTGTGAGATTATGCAGGTTGTGCATTGTCCAAAGTGAAAGTAGAAAGTATCAGCCTCTTAGTAGTGAGAAGCAGCAGGGTGGGAGTGGAGAAGACAGCTAAAGCATTTTGCTTGAAGTGGCTGCTGCATGTAACGATGGAGTGAAATGAATGATGTCTCATTGCAACTACATGGAACTCAATCTTAACCTGACAAATGAATGATTAGTGTTGGCATTTTGTCATTATATTCTCTCTTTTCTGAACCGATGCTGATTCTTTAGGACATTTATATGGGGTTTGATAGTCTTATATGGGTTCTTTAGGACATTTAATCACAGATCAACAAAGCCAACAATTTGAGATTTTTCTGAAAATATTAAGTGCCTTTTTCATAGATTTCCCAACATTCCTCTTGTGTGGTCTTCCCCAATTATCAATCTTCCCCCTGGTGTGGTACAGCAAATGGATTCAAAGATTTACATGTGAAATATCCATACCGAAAACAAATTTCCATAGTTTCTTGTAGGTTCAATGTATATTTTTGTCTTCTTATTTTCTTAAAATCTTCAATTTCATATTGATTTTTTATGAAATTTTATCAAATGAAAACTTATATAAACTTTATCAAACAAAATTCATATAAAAAATTAATTAGATTCTAACTCCCAACAAAAAATTACTATTTAATTAACGAAAGTGATTGAGATTATTATCATTTGAAGTGTACCAACAATTTAATTTAGTCAAATTAAATTAATTAAAAAAATAATTTATATAAAGATTATTCTAAATTCTAACTTTCGTATCTCCCGATAAATAGACACATTTTAGCTTTCATAATAGAGCCTCCATTTATTCCCCTCTTCTCTGTAATGTATGTCATGTCGTCTTTCTAAAACCCTAAGCTAAGACATCAATTCCCAAAATTCATCTGATTGCTCCAGAAACTTCCCCTAAATTCACCGGCACCTGACTCAAACTAATAAGATATAGCACACTCGGCGACAGAAGTTGCGCATACGTTGTAGATTCAGAATATCTGAGGTAAATACGTTCTTACATGTATTAATCAATGGTAAAGAGCCTACACAATTTTGTATTTGATATGATAAATAATTTTATTTTTCATGATTGAACCCACAAACAGAATACGAAGAGTAGGGATTCGTAATAGTTAAATTTCTACCTTGAGTTAAAGAAGATGTCTGTTCTGGGTTTTCCTTTGTCATCGCTGATTTCTCTTCGCACTTGGAGAGAGATTTTGTAGACGCTTCACTCCCAATGTGTTTTAACATACGATATGGATTTTATTTTGTCTTTTGAGCTGATTGTAGCGGAGTCTTTGTGCGTGTGTGTGTTTGTGGAGAAATTAGTCTATTATACTGAGTTTTCGTGTCCACATTCTTGCTTTGCAGGGGAACATATACTTCCATGAATCCCTTGACATTGGTGAAGCGTATTCAAAATATAAACAAAAGGGAGGCAACTCTAGGAATATCAGAAGATGCTTCATGGCATGCTAAGTACAGAGATTCTGCTTATGTTTATGTTGGTGGCATCCCTTTTGACTTGACTGAAGGTGATCTCCTTGCCGTCTTTGCGCAGTAAGTTTGTTTCTTTTTCTTCCCTTGCGTGTGCATATTCATAGTTTCTCTTTGTAAGTTATTGTTTTGATAGGATCTGATTTGTTTGCTCAATTCCTATGTAGGTATGGGGAGATTGTGGATGTTAACCTAGTCAGAGACAAAGCTACTGGAAAGTCCAAAGGGTTTGCTTTTGTTGCCTATGAGGATCAAAGAAGCACAAATCTTGCTGTTGGTCAGTCAATATACCGCATAGTTCAATTTTATTTGTCTGAAGATGTAATCTTAGAATCATATGTTTCTCCCTCTCTTCCATATATTTTTTGGGGTAAATATGCAGACAATTTAAATGGAGCTCAAATTCTGGGCCGGACTATTAGGGTTGATCATGTGACCAAATACAAAAAGTTAGAGGAAGAGGATGAGGAAACTAGGCAGCAGAAGAGGGAGGAACGGGGTGTCTGTCGAGCTTTTCAGAAAGGAGAATGCAACCGCGGAGATAGCTGCAAATTTTCTCATGATGAACAGGTATGTATTAAAGACGACTTATTATTTTGCTAGCTCGTATTAAATGGTTCACACTTGCGTTTTCTGCTAACTTTTAGGGAATAAATTTATATGTTTAATGTTTTATTCTGTGAGAAACAAAACATTTTAGTTTGTAATAAATAGATATTGATGTTATGGTTATAGTGTTGATATCTGTTGGTACGCTAGTGTGGATACAGGAGGTTCTTATAATTCTAGAGCTTTAAATTCCATCAGGATTAGATATTTTGCTGATAAATTATGGAGTTGACAGGATGAAACTGAATTGGACTAGGAATATATTACCATGTAGTATTCTCCTGGAATATCAAAATGTTGTTGAGCTGCTAAACCTGTTAAATTTCTTTTTATGTTTTTTCAATAAAAAACTTGCCTAGTGTCAGCAAATTGTTGTAAGAGATGATCGTTCAATCATATGTAGGGGATTAGTGCTTTGAAAACCTTACCTACCTATTGGTTGGTTCAATGAGGAATCGGAGGCGTTTCAATACTGAACTTAGCTTCTACCTAGTAGTTAAAAGATGGAAATATGGTAGAAAGATGACAATCTGGTCAAGGCTGATCGAAAATGGTGGCGTTTAAGTGGGAAGTTGCATTCCAGCCTCCTGGGTTCTGAGAGTTATGATTGCCTTTAAAATTAAATTGCCGAAATGAAGTACTTAATTGAGCAAAACTTAAGAAATATCTGATTATTTTCTTGTTCTGAAAACTTTATTCGAAAGAGAGAATTTTATTATGTGCTCAACAGCTCAAGAAGAAAATGGTTACTGTTGACACAATGATAGCAAACTGTTCTTCCACGGTCCACCAGATGGTAATTATGCTTACAAGGTATTATGGAAAATATGTCAATAGCTATTAGAAGATTAGCTCAATCTCTGTTTTTCTCTTGCCATTTTGTTTTAAGTTTTTAATATTCTACTAATCACGGACTGATTAACATGTCAGAAAGCTATTTAACCAATAAGTATCCAGCATTCCAGTTCTAAGGTTGATCATGTTCTGGAAACATGGGACCAAATATATAAACAGAGTAATGCAAGTGGAAAATTTTACGAACCATTTGGTGTGCAACTACATGTTTTCAATAATAAGCTCATTTGGTTGTTCCCCAAATCTTCAAGATCCAAAAAGCCTCACCAAACTAGATATTTATTTCTCTTTATCCCTTGTAGTTCCATTCGACATATTTTATGTACATATGATTTAGTTTTCTACTTCCAGAAGCAGGGAAGTGCTTCATGTTAAACTTTATCTGGTTATATGGTCTTGTGAAATTGTTAGTCACAACAGACTGATTGTCTTGGTTGTAGGTATTGTTTTGTTTCTTAAAGTATATGATGAAGGCAGCGGTTGATTTAGCTCCTTAATTTATTCCCTTGTTCTTTCTCTTTTATTGGTCTCCGCATGTGATTTGCCATGGTGATTATTATTTCATTAATTCTTGTGAGTGCCCCTTGCACTTTTATTAAGAACATATTCCCCAACCCTCTCAATTAAGCTTCATTTTTCTTGAACCAGAGAGCTGCTAATACAGGATGGGGTGCTAAAGAAGATAAACCAGCAAGGTGGGTGCAGGACAAGTTTCAAAATCCAGAAATGGATAGAAGATCTGGGCGACCTAATCATACAGTGCGAACATCTTCTATTCAAGGTCATAGAGGTAGTGACGACTATCAATATCCACAGGGGGGTGGCAATAATGAAAGAGCTGAATTGAATGCAAAAGATGATGAGAGAAGAGGTGTTAAAACACAGTTGGAGCATAAGGATACACGTGATGGTTTAAGTACTGATAGAAGGTTGAGATCCGGCTACAGTGAACCAAATTCTAAGGTAGAACGTGATTGGAGAAATGAGAATAGACCAAGAAAATATGAGTCTGAATCCCGTCACCGGGAAGACACATATACTAGAGAAAAGGAAGGGAGGTCAGGTCGTGATAGAGATACACATAGTAGAGAAAAAGACGGTAGGTCAGGTCGTTATAGAGACACTTCTCGGCACCCATCATATGAGAGATAAAGATGAAAGAGACAGATGACATCTTTGACGAATCTCCATGATTGCTTATTTTGTTGATGTCATGTACGAAGGAGTGGAGAAGCGGCTATAGCACCTTTTTCCTTGAGAATTATGTACTCAAAAGTAAAGCGCAGACTGCCATGGTTTGCGGAAAGGCCATTGATGAAGGGAACATGACAATATTTACCTTTTTATTCTGGTGTGGTACGAATGGCCATTTGCTAATCGGAATTGTGTTGCTGAGAAAACATGCAGGATTCTAGCGTCCAGTTCCGTTGCATGTAATGATGAATGTATCCTTGCAAGAACATAATTTTGAGCTTTATATTCTGCATGGAGCTGAAACCTTAACCTCACTATTGAATGATTGATTGTTAGGCGATGTTTAATTGTTCTATTCTGCGCTTTTGGAATTGATGCCACATTTTTATGGGATTTATATTCTTAAGAGTTGTTCTTGTCACTTGTGGAGTACGTAAGATATATTTAACCAAAACTATGCTTGAATAATTTTTGGTGGATTAATCTTGTTTCTGGACGCATTATATTAGGAAGATGGGAGCTATTGCAGTGGCACTGGTACACTTCTTTTTTCGAGCAAACAACGATACAAATGTCGTCAGTGGACACAAATATTAACGGAACACATGTTCTGTCGTGTCATAGACCGTGGAATTTTTAACAAGATTTATTTTCATGAGAAATAGCCAAATTCAACATAACAAAGATAGAATACGATAAGATGACATTTGACCCAATGTAACTGGTCTACTCAAGAAGAGGGTATTAGACGTTTGTAAAGATCAAAGATACAAGGAAGAAAAAAAAAAGCAAAACTGGAAAACAAATTAAATCAGATTATTGTACAGCTGAAATAAGTCATTTAATTACAAACTAATAGAGAAAAACAAACTCATAGCCATCAATGACCAGCAGCGGCACCATGACATTGAGACATGGCAAATATGAGGGCGTGAATAAATTGAATATTTTTTACTCTCCCAAAAAATACAAAATACAGCCATTGACTACCTATCCAGACACGACTGGGGATGCATCAAACTTTTATGCATTTCACCCTTCTGCCAAAACCATAACAGAAAGGATTTCCAAACAGTATGAACTTTTTTTTACCTTGACAAGAGACTGTAATTTGTATAAGAATGGTACAAATGGACACCTGCAAGGACCAACAGGCAGGCAGTCGACTGCAACCTTCTGATGTAGAAGAACCAATTCACAATACAATCAATTACCAAAACCGCACCTGACTAATCAAGGCCAGGATCCCAGTCCCCATTGAGATAGATCCATTGGGAAAAGCTAGAAAAACTGGAACCTGATTGACCACGTATAAACATAGACCCCAAGAGCCCCAATTGAGCGACCCCAGAAAATAGGAAATCGGATGACCCTTGGTTTCCTTCAACATTGTGACTACGGCAGGTAGTGAGTTCAGTATTCCAGCTGACCATCACGAGGCAGCAGCAACTGCCCCCGTAGCCTTTTCCAAATTTTTCTTTTCAATCTCCACCCTTCTCAGTTCAGCATGCTGCGTGACACCATTTGCGAGAGCCTGATAATGAAAATCAAGCGTTTGGCTAATGTTCTGGAACCTCAATGGATCTGATGCTTGCAGAACTACAGCATAAAACACAGAAGGAATCAGTATTTAGTAAGAAAATATGTCTACAATATAAAATAAAGAGCAGCAGCTTACCTTTGATAGTATCCACAAAAAAAATGAAAGGGTCAACATCATCAATTGGTGATTGCAATTCTTCGTCATCGCTGAAATCATCATCTGAATCTTCATCATCAAATTCAGTGCTACGGAAAGCCTTGGCCTGCATCCAGTTAGTCATGATACCATGAATATTTTCAGAAATCATCGCAAAAACAGCTAAAGCTATGGTTTTTAGAATCTATTCGGTATCCTTATACAATAATTATTATCTAAGCTTCATGTCCCCCAGTCTATGACTAAATTATTTCCATGCTGCATGCTAAACGAAACTTAAATCATACAATTCAATCCAGATTTCATTATCTTGTTCAACTTTAGTAGCTTCCCAGTCCAAGCTGAACCAGGTTCAACTAGAAAATAGAAGGATCAAAAATAAAAATACAATTATTTTAAATTACCCACCCTGGCAGCCAACTTCTGAAGCTTAAGGCTCTCAGCTTCGTCACCATCCTCAGCATCGACCCCCATCTCTTTGTCAGTATCATCACCATCTTCCTCATC
>JAYDZE010267064.1:0-19444 GCA_034509125.1 Monilaria moniliformis
TAAATTCCGCTGTGTAATGTTTTAAAATGTAACATTTGTATTTATATTTCAATAAAAGTAAAAGAAAATTTTTGGTCCATGTGTGTGATACCGCTTGTGACATCACTTATTCGGTAGGTTTACCTATCGAGTAAGGGGTGTTACAGGAAGAATATGTAATAATTGCATCTAGGGCCAACACATGGGGTTTCGGGTTATAGTTTAATCGGCTTTGGGCTAATCGGGCCGGAATCTTATCGGACTATAAATTCCGAACCCTAACCCTCTAAAAAATTGGCGGGGTATTCGTATCAGCCCAGCGGGTTCAGGTTAGACTGACATCCCTACTTTTGGTAGGCTAGATAAAATATAATAAGATAGTTAAATTGTGATAGAAATTAAGATAAAAAAGAAGATACAGTTCAAGATACATATTTAAGAATGTTGTTTGACATGTAATATAAAAATGAAGATAAAAAATAATAAGTGTTTGATTAGTTAGATTAGATTATAAATATATTGTAAAAAGACGTTCTTGCCCTTTTTTATATGGATAATTATTTTAACATTAGCTAACTAAAGTAAATTAGTGAATTTTAATAGAGACAACCATTAATTAGTGATTAATATATAGAAATATAATAATTAAGTTAGCTAATTAGTTGCCATAATACCTGTATGTCCTTGGATAGCGCCGGACTCATGTCACTTACTGGGCGGCGGAGTTTGACCTTGCTGCCGGAGCTGCCGTGGCGGCGAAAGGCGGAGACGTAGAGCGATACGAGGAAGAATTGGTTTACCCGACCAATAGATGCAATAATTCGCTTCCAAAAATTGGTTTTCCAGCGACTGTGTGTCGAGAGAGAGAATCAGTGAAGTGGAGTGGAGAGTGGACAATGTGTGTGTGTTTCCCAAACTTGAAGGGCATCCAGGGAGATGAAGATTAGGAGATCTGGTCGACTTTGAGAAATTTATAATCAGTTCTGGCATTGCTTTATTATGCTATTGTTTAGTATCTACTTGGTTGCGCAAGTAATTATTCTAACTTTTGATTTGCAGGTTGAAGGAATTGGGGAATTTATGCAGTCATCTCAATCAGAGAGCGCACAATCATCCATTGAGCTACTGGATAGCTCGGAGGTAACATCTCCATATGTGCTTCCAACTGCTGGCAGGAGTACACATCGGAGAAATGTCTTGAAAGATGACGCCGAAGCTGTGACCTCAATAATGACTACGACTCGACGTACTAATCGGAAACTGCTGCCAAAACCTCTAATGAATCACAGGTCAGATGCAATGGAAACTCAAGCAGTGATGGTGCAGGCTAGTAGAAGGAAGGTCCAGATAGCCTCAGCTTGTCTGAAATGGATTAGTTAAAGTAATGTGTAGAGAATGAGCACAATCAGTACGCCAATTACTATTCCGGTCACCACACATAGATGTAATAATTCACTTCCGCCGGAAAATTGGTTTTCCAGAGAGTGTGTGTCGGGAGAGAGATTTGGTGAAGTGGAGGGTGGACAGTGTATGTGTGTGTTTCCCAAACTCAAAGGGCATCCAAGGAAATTGGTGAACCAAGATAGTGTATCCTAGAGGGAGGGTGGGTTAGAGAATATGGGTGTAATAGTGCAAAACAATAGATTGCGCGCATACCGAGACGGGCAAATAATAAACACGGGTTTCTACTTTGCTACCAAACGCATAAAATAACACTGTTAGGCTAGGATAAACTATCATATCTTGACTTATCAATACTACCAAAAAGGCCCTAAATATCAAGAAATCAACAGTGTAAAACAATTTCATGTTAAGGCAACTCAAAAAAACTCTGGTAATAGAAAGGAGATGAAAAGACAGTTAATGTTTGCACCAAAATGCATCTTTCAAAGAACTCAAGGCAAAATTTAAGCGCTTGCACCCTTTCCTTTCTTCCTCTGAAGTTTCTTCATGTAGAAATCCAATTCTTTGCCCTCCAAAATAATACCTATTTCCAGAAAAAAATTAAGACATTTAAAACTACATCTTTAAAAACCATGCTTAAGATAAGTATCTAAAAATTGTCTAAGAACAGAGACAGAGAACAAAAGTGAGTGGCTCCAGACATAAAAGTTATCAAAAAAAATCCTGCAAGATTGACATTTAAAATCACATACTTTGGACTACAAACAATGCTAATGAAACCAATCACCGTAGACCTATCATCCGCACAATGAACAACATGCACAAGAGAATGTCATAGAACAATCTTATTGCCTTAATGCAGGTTGTAATCAAACTTGTAGAGCCTAGTAAACAACTTTAGGTGTAAAACGCATACCCATCGCATCGGCCACACTGGCCAGGACGAAAGGAAATAGCTGCCAACAAACGACCACCACCAAATTGTTCTTCAATATGTGTGTCGATCTTTCGGTCCTGCTGACGCTTCTCTAGTTTTCTCTGGACATGGTTGCTCTTCTTTACCTCTTCAGTAGCAGCAGCCTCAGTAGTTTCCTAAAGCAAGAAAGAGCAAAAGCTTTATAATGCTAATTATAATTTCCAAAATACATTAACCAAACCAATAATAAAAATAACAAGTCAGGCAAAGCAATTATGTTGTCTAATGTACAGAGCAAATGTATACCTCTCCTTCCTTCTTGGCAGCAGCCTTCTTCTTGCGGCCGATTTCAACTCCATAGTGCTGCAGGTACCACTGCTTGAATGGTGCAGCATCAACTTGAACAATGGCACCCTTGACCAAAGTCTGTGTTTAGACCAGTTCATTGTTTGATGCATTGTAAACCACATCCAGAATACGGGTCTTTCTGGCTACAGCTTCACTACCCCAAGAAAAGTTTCCTGTATCCAACCTCAAGGCACGCCACTTCACATTGCCTCCTCGAACTCTCACCCTTCGCACAGTCTTGTTGCTCGACAACTTTGTGTTAGCCGGTTGCCTTCCAAGCTCATACCTATGGGCACAGAATAGTTATAACTAATGAAACAACAGTACCAGAAACATAGCTCCATAGATCTAGCTGTACATATGGTTCATATATAGACTAATTTTTAAATTATTTGGAATTTCAGAGCACAAAGAACAGATACATAATAAGCAACACATAAAAATATAATTAAAATAGAACAAGACACAGCACAACCAACAGAATCTGGTAAGAATAGATTGGTAATATTATTATTTTCACAATGCTAGGATATCCAGAACAGTGATCTCCAGACCAAAGCACAAATTTTGTATGAAATAATATTGCAACCCTAAATAATCAATCAATACAAACTTGCAGCGAGTAACTTAATTTCAAGTAATTAGTAAACAAGGTTTAAATTCAGGGAAACTGAACTAAGGAGAAAGGAGAGAACATTACTTTCGCTTCTTCCTCCACGCCTTCTTCTTTCCACCAGTTGCACGTCTTTTGTGCATCGAATCCCGTGAGATACCTGCGAAAGAAGAGCATTTGTCCCGAAATAAATCACCGATGAATTACGCCGACTGGTTGTACTCAGAGTGAAAGAAAAACGATGTTAGTACCCATGATTGACGGCCGGTGTTCCGACGTATAGCACTGACTGAAGCGGCGGTACAAAAGCAGCCAGCAAATGGAAGAAGAAATACAGCGGATGGCTGGGATTTATATCCTCCGCAAAAACCCTAAATTTTGTAAATTACAAATATATCCTCGAATACGACGTCGTTTGATTTAATCCCAGTACTATCCGAAAATAGCAAATGACCCGCAAATCTAAGCGGCGGATCCCTGACTAACTTGCGCATGATCTACTTCAGATGTGGTTAAGACCTTGAGCATATCGACGAAACGAACCGTATTCCAGTTTTTTTTATCTCTAAAACTTTGGATTATGATGTTGGTATTGCAATACTCTGATCACTGATGCCAACTGATAAAACATGTTTTCTTTCTCCCTAAAACTTTGGATTCTGATGCTGATAAAACATGTGTTTTCAGTGTCTAGTTCATGGTGTTTTCAATGTCTAGTTCGAGTTCATTATTGCTCAACGTGAATCCTCCGCGGCGAGGTCGTTTTGCGAAAATTCCCTCTTTTGCCGGAAATCAGAAGCGCACATCGACTTTGAAGATCACTGACATTTATAGGAAAGCTCAAACTCAATCAGCAAGGTCGATTCTGCTACAAGCTCGAGGGCCTGATTTTGAGGAGAGAACCAGCCCTGCTGAGGTTCAATTCATCTCTTCTGATGTCTCTTTGCCTTAGGTCATTGTTTCCGCTGCACTGTTACTGTTTTTTCTATATTTCTCGTTACATAAAAAATCAATTCACGCAGTGTGTCGGTATTGCTTGAGATCATATGCCGATTTCTCGATCACTTAGCTTATAATATTCCAATTTCCTTTGATTGAATGGCTATTTCCTAATTGCTTCTGTTTCTGGCTATTTCTGACAAATAGTTCGATTGTGAAATTTGAATTGAAAACTGAAATTTGGGAAAAGTAGGTGAAGAGAGAAATTGAGAGATGCTATGAGCTTATAGGAAGGCTTGGCAGAGGAGTAATGCACTTAGTTTCAGCAAGATTGGGACCTGTGGACCTGTGGTTGAGAGCTGGGCCGGGGCTGATGGATGCTGTCACTAAATGTGCTCTTGAAGCAGGAAAGCCAGTTGGTGGATTCAAAATAGGCGAGGAAGCTGGACAATAGACTGCTATAGATGTTCATCCCTACCTACCGATTAATAGCTATCTAACGTGCAGGTTGAGTTCGTTTTTACTGTAGAAATTGCTCTTGGATGGGTTTGAGGGTGTCTACTTGTTTAACTGAACCACCTGTAGGTTCTTTTCCGTGAGGAAGCATGGCCTGGTGGATGCTGGTGTTAGAGCTGTGAGCTCAGACAAGACGGCTTTTGTTGCTCTGCCCAGTGGAATAGGCATTCTGGATGAGGCGTTTTGAGATTTTGGCACTGATTCAACTTGAAAGGGATTGGCTCCGTGCTTCCCATCCCCTTGTGATGAACTATGGTTCCTTCTACTCGAAACTGCTGGATTTTATAGATGGTTGTGAGGGCTGGGGTACTGTCTCAAAAGGTGAAGTGGCATCCTTGTGGAAAGTATGCAATACCAACTCAGAAGCTTTGGATTATTTGGCTGAATATTATGGACTCATCAATACTGATGGGTTTAGGAGCATCTCCCAGTTAGGAGAAGATGGTGAAGATGTATCTTCTTCAAGCAAGATCATGTGCAGTAACAAGGGCAACACCCGTTTTAGTTATAAATGCGGTGCATTAACACAAGTACTTGGAGAAATGTATGAGATTTATCTGTTGAACCCTTTCCACCTTGTCTTAATCAGTATCATTCTGTCTTGGATGCTATTCCATTTATTTGATCACTTTATGCAAAATGAGAAGTAATGAGCCTAAGAGTGAAAAATAGATGTAATCAAGTTCTGATACTGCCAGAGTTGGAAATCTTTCCAACATACAGAATGAAGAAAAAGAAGATTCAGAAACTATGGAGCTTTAAAAAGTGCTCCACGGGAAATGACATAAAAAAGAAAACTAGAAACTGGTGAGCTTTAAAAAGTGCTCCTACACTCAACTTCACTAAAAAACACTGATTTGAGTGTAGCATCAGTAAATCTACATGACTCTGCAACAGCCTATGTCTTCACCACCGCGATTCAGAGTCTGGTTTCCTCCATGGCTATAACCAGACTGATACTCGTAACCTCGCTGGTGATGGTAACCATGACCATAATCGTATCCATGCTTGTCATAGTACATGTTGTCATGATCAAAAACGTAGTTTTGGTTGTTGATTGATGGCACCAAAGCTTGCTGTGAGGGTAGCTTTGGTCGAAAAAGGCTGGGGGCGTGCAGGTACCTTCCATCACGAGAGTAAGTGCTTCCTCCAACAGTGTTCGTTGGCATAAAGAGATTGCTGGAACAATCTCCAAACTGAAACCAGCAAAGCTCTACGGATCTTCCTGCTCTCCCCACCATTTTCAGCAGTAAACTTGGATCAACGGTGCCAGATATTTCGACCAGACCATTATCATCCATTCTGAAACTGTGTACTCCTACACATGATCACATTACATTATTGAAGAGATGTATGGGCATTTTTGGTCACTGATTTTTATAAATAGAGTAACATAGCAAAAAAGTAGTAGTAAATATAGAAGAACATACCGTAGCATTTGTCCAACACTCTTGCAACAGTCTTTTGCCATTGTGATTGAGTGTTGACCCTCACAACACAAGTCTGTATAACAATCAAATATTTCAAAAAAACCAAAAATGTCCCTTCATTGAAAAGTGGAGTTTTGAAACCCCAATAAAAATAATGAAAGAAAATGAAGAGTTTGCTTAACCATGAATGGATATTTTTTAGTAACATGATTGAGGTGATACTTGGGCGGCATTGAAGGAGAAAACCCCATTGGCAGAAATGTTACAGAGGATAGAGAGATAGTTGTTGTTAATGGAATTAACTGTGTGATCGCTATTTATAAAATATAATAAGTATTTCGGAATGGTAACAAATCTTCCGTCGAAAATGTAGTTTGAAAATATGGACTTTCACTCCAATTTAAATTATAGATAAAAGAATTAGATTAGATACCCTACTATTAAGTATTAACATGGAAATTGTGGTAAAAAAAAAAAAAAAAAAAAAAAGAGTAGTAACATGGAAATTTGCCATTTCCCATTCTCTTAATTTTCCCATTTCATTTCAACTCATTCTATTTATTATATTTATACGTTTATTTAAAGGATCCCCCATTTTTTGGAGGGTCTTCTCAGTTCTCAATATCCTCGATCTTGTTCTTAATTATATTGCTTTTTGGATTTTCATCCTTTTATTTTTTTTCTTAATGGCAACTGCAGTAGTTTGCTTCATTGTGTTATTTTGATGCTAAAATGGACTAGCGTCAAAAAATATTCTCTAAAATATTTTGTTTATTTTATAATTTGATTTAATAATTATTTGATACTGTAAGTTTTCACGATAAATTTTATTAAATATTATGATAATATTAAAATTTTATTATCAAGTTATATTTAGTTCCACGTATATAATATACAAATAGATTATATAAATTTCACAATACAATCATACAAATATAATATAATAGAATATAATTGATTTTATACTATTATTTGTTCTCGGCATTAACATTTTCTTTATTTTGTTTGAGATAAAAATGAGATTTTATTACTAGCACAAACATGGGATATAGAGATGACCATTCACAAATGGTGGGGGTTCATTCCAGACATGCGTCGTAACAAAATTCATGTCTCAACTGAAAACCTTGTTGCGCAGCTAACTTCTTTGTGCAAAACAGCGTGTAGGCTCCCAGTTCAGAAAGAACTTCTTTGTGTGAGCTTAGGTCATCCACAACAATGTCTTATTTTCAGCCACAACTTCACTTTTCAACTGTAACGTCATCAAACTCATTTTAAGCTACAACACTTGCAATGCAGCCCAAAATTTCAGCCTCATTTTCGGCTACAATTCCATTTCTACATTTCATCATTTTTTTTTAAATATTCGCCAATTTCATATATTTATATAAATTTAATATTACTAAAATGAAAAATAAATAAATAAAAATGCAAAAATTACTTAGATTAAAATTAGAAAATTACATTAAATTAAAAATACGAAAATACATAATTCGAAAATCCTAGTTTTATTCGCATATATTCGATCATCAATTCATGTTGATTCCTTCTCAATTCGGGCCACCCAGTAGTGTCTCTCTTCAGTATTGCCTGAGCAACATCATGTGGGTGAATGAAAGCAATGTCGGGCCGGTGTCGGGAATCTAAGGGACTTCAAGTGCCATTGCCTTCTCCTTCATATTCCTCTTTGGCGCCTTATGACCCATTGGACGAGTCTCCTCCTGAGCCGATTGTATGTCATAGCTCTCCTCTATCACAACATTTAAGTAGAACACTTCGAGCTCACCGCTAGTTGAGAATTGGCCGGTGGCGGAGTGCTTGGTTCCTTTTGTCCCGCCAGATAAAGAATCATCGACAAACTTGGGGTGTTTCCGGACTACGAGGTACACCTCCTCGTACTTAAATTGTTTGCCTTCTTCTTTGTTAAAGATCTCATTTTGCGGATCATTGAATATCATCCGCACTATAACCACTCAACCACACCTTCTCAAGATTGTTGACGAATCTGATATAACTGGAGGTGTCGGCCTGCATCCGGCCACAATGCTTGCGCAAATGGTCTCAATCACGAGGTAACGCCCATTCCGACTTTAGGCGGTTGTACTTTTCTAAGACTTTTTCCCCCGAAAAGACAAACTTGTTGGCAATTTCTGGCCAACGGGTCTTCGGAGACGTCGACATAGCACCGAGCCATAACGAGCGTCTTCTCCAAGGTGTACTTCTCGCCTCCTTCCATCACTATCATATTTTCGTCCCCTTTCATTTCCTTTTCCAAATCATCGACTTGGATGCATCCCAACCCATATCATTATAATAATCTTTGAATTTCTTCCCAAGTTGAATCATTGGCGGGATTATTTGGATCCATTGCACACAAAAAAAAAAAAAAAAAAGATATAGAGATTTGAGGAGAGAAAGGGTTGGAAATTGTGTTAGATGTTGATGGTTTTTATAGACGAAGAAGTGAACCCCTCACCCCACCCTCTACCTCGGTACCCCCCACACACCCCAATGGCTCGGTCAACGAAGGTTCACCGACCAATCAAAATAAAGCAAATAAATATAATTAAATTTATAAATTTAAAGTTGAAAATTATAAAATAAATAAATATTGAATGCGGTGTCCACCGATCCGGCAACGCGGCCAGACGAACCGCCGCAGCCGATCGCCCGGACGTCACCGTGCGAGAGGCGTCTGCCGCAGCTTTTGGCCGCTGCACGCGTCTGCAATGGCGCCCCTAACCCAGCCGCTGTCAGAACCCTTGCTGCGGTCGCATTGCAGATGCCCTAATAACCTCCCAAGCCACCTTGATGTCGGATTCAATCCAAGCCTGAGTGTATCCGAGAAGTGCTTCACGGATTCCCATTATTTCACCTTCTGCTACTCTCATTCTTCCCCTGTCAACGTTTTTGCAGCAATGATCATGCCGAACTCCGTATCGTTCTCCTACCCAAAGAAGGCTGCGCCCACACCACACCTTATCCACCACGTTGGCAGGTCACGCCACCGGATTCCTCCGCATTCTTCCATGGTAAGACGGAGAAGGAGTAGGATATAACTTATTCAAAGCCGCTGCACTCCTATCCTTCCAAATCTGCCATAAGATCATACCAGCCCTCACATTGATCCGAGTGAGGAGAAAAGCATTTTTCTTGTTATCACTTGATCCCAAAACAGCTTGTTTCCAACATGTCGCATCAAAAGGACAAGTGACAAAAGAATGTCATGCCATGTAGTCTCATAATCCCTCTTGCATATTCCACACTCACCTACAACATCAATCCCTCGTCCGAGCAAATTCGTCTTTGTTGGGAGGGAATTATGCGCCGCTCGTCCGTGCACTCCCAGTTGCAGGCTTCGAAATCTCAAACCCCCTGCAGCCTTACTCACACAAAGACGATCCCATCTCATGCAATTCATACCTCCGCTAGCAGGTATATAGAGTCCATCGGGTTCTTGACATTAACATAAAATACAAAAACATGAGAAATGGTATATTCAATTTTTGAGTGTATAGTGGTTGGAAATGAATATGAGATTCTCTATATTTTACTGAGTGAACTATTGGAGATACTCTTAGCTGCACTAACATGGAAGATGTCTATAGCCTATATATTAGATGTATATTATATAAATATATAGAAAATTGATTAACTACGCGCTTAATGTTTACTCTATGGATCAAGCATTGGTGGATGCACATGTCAACAATGTGGAGCCTCGGCCCCCCAAACGTTTTTTAATTTGTTATTTACACTTGCAAATTTCGTAATTAGTAAGAAATTAATTTGCACTACGGCCCCTGCTCCGGCCAATATACGTATGTCATTCATGCAAGTGTCGCTTCATCACACAACAGTAAGCCCTCCTCATAAAAAAATCCTCCATCCGACCCTGCGAATGAAGTAATCCCCTTTTCTACTATTACCACTTCAATTTTATACCAAAATATCATCCAATTGTTTGAATTATTGAACAATTAACGATGAGAACCTGTTGTAACTCATCGTCAATTTACTTCGACTTATACTTCCATTTCTCTCTATTTTGTTTTAGAAAAATAATATAAATCATAAACTAATATAATTGTTTTACTAGTCATAATTATATATTTTTCAAATTTGAAGAGAGTATTGTCATAAAAGTGCATACTCTGAAAATTTACTTTATGGATTTTTATATTCAACAATATACATTTTGAAAAAGATCATTTCCAGAAAATTGCAATTAAATATTTTTAATATACATTATGCATTTTTTGTGTTCATTCAATCCTATCATTTTTTACAACATTATGCATACCCTTCTTACCATTAAAAACTCATTTAAGACTTTAAAAAAAATGCAAAAATCTCAACTATTAAATAAACAATATCAACAAATAATTGATAGTACATACTACCTACGCCTTGAAAACTATATAAACCCTTCTCTCTCCATCTCTCTCTCTAAATATATAAATCTGTTTACTGCAAACAACTACTATTGCGTACAGAAATAGGACTTCTATTTCCCCTCTCCTCCAAGTGCGACTTTCTGTACGTTTTAGGCTCAGTTTTGTAGTGAAGATTAGATCAAGATAGGATATGCAATCTTGGTCCAATAGTAGTATCTGTGCGTTTGGTGGCATGGATAAAAATTATCTCGGCCCGTCGGGCCATGTTTAATTAATTGCGGCCCGCCCGTCACAGAGCCCAAAACGGCGCCGTTTCGCACTGTTCATGCAGTTTTATAATCGCACCATTTTGGTGCGATTGTGTATTGTTACACCTGGATACTCGTTTTTGCCCCCACCTAACTCTGCCCTTCTATCTCATTTCTTGTGTCTCTCTCTAGTGCATTTTCTTCTTTTTTATTCGTCTCTCTCTCCTCGCTCAGTCACACTATCTCTCTTCCTCCCTCAGTCACGCCATCTCACCGCCAACCTCTTACCCATTTCGCTGTAACTCCAGCATGGGGAATCAAAAGTGGGTTTCTGTGCGATTTTTTGTTGGTTTGGCTGCGAAAACCCTAATCTGATGTATTCTTAGATATGGGTGTGGTTTTCGTTCGATTGTTCCTTCGGTTGTGTTCGATTTCTCTAAGGGTGCGATTTCTATGCGATTTATGTTGGGTTGGTTAAAACCGTGATTTTTTGGGATTTTGGATGGGGATTGTTTCGTGTCAAAGGCTGTGATGATCTTGATTCGTTGACGGAGTGAGATGATACCGTATCTTGGCCGGGCAAACCGAGACGGCACATTCGATGCAACTGGTTTGCAGCCATGGCGGTTGCGCCATTTCTTTGTGATTTTTCACTGTAGATCTTAGCCTACTCCCTTGCATGTTGGCCGAAAATTGGTGGTTTGTGTTGTATTTTGTTTGATTTTTACAGAGTTTTGAACATCGATCTTCTATGTTCTTTTTTTATGATTTGTAATGATTTCTTTGTGTTTAGATCGATTTCACCGGAGTTGTAATATCTTCTTCTGTGTTTGTTTTGATTTCACTGGACTTTTGTAATTTCTTCTTCTGTATTTAGATCAATTTTGTATTCTGCTTCTGTGATTGATGATTTCGCTGGAAAAGGGAAAGGAAAATAGAGATTGCGTTTCTGCCCGGCTCAAACGCCGTGTTCCCATTCCTTGGAATAATTAAAATTAAAACTGCGTTAATTATTATTCAACTACTTAATTATCATTAATTACTCATTAAATAACATTAATCAATACTTGTTAATTAATTAATTAATACCAATAATAATATTAATTATCAATAAACTTGATTGATAATTAATTTATTAAAATATAATCAGTCCTCAATATTCAATTGATTTCATCATTTGAATTTAATTAAATCTCAATTTAGCTTAAGTTAATTTCAACAGATTAATTAATTTAGCTTAATAAATTATCGATTGACTAATTTCTAGCAAAATTTATATAAATTAATAAATTTTAATTTAGATTAAGAAAATCAACCGCTGAATAACTAACTTCGCTAAATCTATATTATTTAAATAATTTAATATTACCAAAATAAGATAAATATTTCATATTTTTAATAAGGGCAATTGTCATTTTATATCTTATCTATAATATTAACTAACTTACCAAAAATCACACTTATTTTTATCTTGAATTTTATCTCACCTACCAAACAATAATATTAAATCTATCTTACTTGTACAGTAAAGACTTATCTTAAAGCCCATTTTACTATATCTATTATATCTTAACATGGCTACCAAACGAGCCTTAATGTTTTTTCCCTCTCTTTTTTGTCCTCTTTTTATTTCGGGGAGGGTTGGTACTTGGTAGGTAGGGGGCCTAAGGACTTTGGTTCTCCTCAGTCCTCACTTCTTCACAAACCAAGAAAAGCTTATTTTTAAGCCTGCAGCAAAGTTTTATGATAGGGCACCTGCTAAGAAATGTCCTAGACAAGTCCACTTTTCAAATTCTCAATCACTACATAATGCAACTCCCATTACAATAAAATAGGCATAAGCGCAAACTTAAAATTCCCGAAAGGTGTAGCACGTAGTATTTTCATAACCTTATAATATGCAGGAACTGTTACAGCATGTTATAATACAATCTTGTTCTTTATTTTCAGCATCAATTAAATGGCCAATGAGGGCTTCATTTTAACAAAGCTAGCGCTATACCCCCTTTCAAGCCCATCCCACCAATGACTTAACCGGAAAAAATATCATGTCCCAAAAGAGAGAACACAAGGCAAAGGGAGAACTTAGAGAGAAGCACCTATAAATCTGAAAATTTTGCAACTTGTCCTGTCTCTTAGCATAACTTACGGCAGAAGACCCCGATAGCTACTTCCCCCAGACAGCATATCTGTTACCACTAGTTGCCAGTGTCCATTCCTTTCCAGAAGGAGACCATGATCCATCTCCAATCTTCATGGCTATCTTATCCCCGATATTTGCAGCGTAGAGATTTGGCTGTGCTTCTAGGATCGTTATTGGTGACCGACTGGTTATTCCTTGATTTCTCCTAATATCAATCTGCAAAGTTCTGTGAGTTTATAGATGTCACAAAATGCTAGACCTGTATAAACAAAATTTAGATAGCGTACCAGCTTCACAATCTGATCATGGTATGAACTACCCCAGTCGTAGAAATGGTCGTAGAATACTGAGGGTATCCCTGGATGTGTGAGTATGTACACATAACCCTGTGTATTATACCATCTATTAAAACATAACAAACTCTACTTGCCTAAAAAACATAACAAGCTTTCCCAAAAATAAAAATGAACTCAATTATAAATCTAATATGGAGAAATGATGGTGCAATTTCCATGATGATAAAAGAGAATGTTTTACGTATAACCTACTAAATCTTCAAGAGCATTAAGTTACGTATATAATCCATGTTTGTTTTCATACGAGAAGAATAGAGTATAAGAATCCAAAAATCCTGCATATGGAAGTAGACCCATATACAATCCCATATAGTTTGTGCATTGTTGTAACAAATGGAGTATCAACACAAAAATCTGAATTTCAATGATGTAGTTCTGTAAAGTAATCGCTACAAGTAACTGAAGGTTATATAAAACCCAGAGAAGATTGTCACCGAAAAATGATGTCCCGAGTAAGTAAAATCACATAATTTATCATAAGGAACTTCATAGACAAACCTAGTGACATGCCATCATTCCTTTTTTAAATTGCTTTTGAACCAGCTATGAAGTTTATGCCAATTTATTCAATGCTTTGCTTGATCATATAGTTGGTTGCCATTACAGTGTAAAACAAAGATAGCATGATGTTTGCTAGCAGATGTTAAAAGGAAATATGAACAAGCATAAAAATGAATAATACTTTGTACGGATAAAAAGCAAATAAACAAAAGATTACTAAGGATAGTAGATAAACTAATTCAGATAAATTATGAAGAATACCTCCATAATATGATTTGATGGAAATGGCCAATGCGCCTGCCAAACAACAATTGATGCAGAGTAAGAAAACTTGACTAATGATAATGAAATTATCTGCTTGAATGAAGGTTTGTGTGTTGATGCGATTACTTTGGCAAGGTTGTATCACTGTAAAGTTTGTATTACAGCTTAATTGTCCATATCATTAAAGAATGAAAATTTGAGGGAATCTTGTAGGTCAAGCTCCGGTATTGGCCCAAAGATTGGTGTAAAACGAATAATGGTGGCAATGTTTTCAGGCATCACGAGATGTTTCTAGCAGAACATCTCCTAAAAGTTTTCTACGGCATTCTCACACTCTCATTGGTAAGAACAGTTATTACCTGAGTTGAACCAGTGTCATGGTTATCTAGAAATGTGACAGCCCTTGAAGGCCACCATCCCATGACACCTGGAGGCTTCCCTTTAGGATCACGCAAGCGCCAGAGTTCTCCTTTAACGGCTTGCTAAAAGCAATACAATAAGACATAATTTAAGATGAAAAAAAACTCTTAAGTGATCAATTCAGTGGTCAGTTGCACAGTGGAAATAGTTAAATCATAATTTAGCTGCTAGTTAGACAGGAAAAGATTCTTAACAATTTTTAACAAGTGATAAATAATTACCTGCAGAATCCCCTTTGATGTGAAGTCAAATGCAGCTGATAGTTGTCCTGTGCTATCAATCCAGTTAATAATCCTTTGCCTGTGGCTATCTGCAAATGAATTGAGGTAAAGAAAATGAAAAGGCCTTCGAGATCAACAAATGAGTAAAATAATTTTCAGAAAATGCTCCTTGCTCCTAGTAGCCCAGAAATGTGCAAAGAATTATGAAAGAAATACTGTTGAATAATTAGGAAGAAAAGAAACTTTTAGCAAGAAAGCTAATAATTGGCAAACTCCAACAATCAAACTTAAAAACTTTCAAGAGAAAAAAGAGAAGGAAATGGATCTCTGCATCAGCAAATTCACGAAAGTGTAATACTATAGAGAACTCATAACAAGTTGCTCAAGTATTTATGAAGAAACCTTATACCTTGATTGTACTCCAAGTATGTCCCTTTGTAGTTGCAAGAATCCCAATACTCCCCAACAGAAAAGATTGGTTTTGCACCCTCAATATATTCTTTCACGTATTTTGGAGAATAACTAGACAGGTAAAAGAAATAGATGAACTGAAAAGGACTCGCATATACAATATATATGGTGTGAAATTCTTGAAAACCTGAATGTAGTGCATACCCTCTAGCGAAATCGAAGCGAAAATCCTGGAACCCAACGGTATTCCTTAACCATCGAAGCCAGTCATTAATGTCTTTCCTTACAAAGTCTTGTGTATGATCAATATTTGGGACCCCGTGAAAATTGTCCCCGGTACTTTTGTTCCCCTAATGGTTAATCAACACAGTGAATGTTAGTATGTTACTGGATTATCAATTATAAATATGTAACATAAACATCATCATAAAGTTCTATCACATTAAACCATAGTTTTCCAGTTGATAGAAATTTTGTAATTTCATGCTAAGATATTAGTGAATGATGCCTTGCCTACTTAGAAAACTAAGTGATCAAGTACCATAGATAATCATCTCTTCTCCAGTTGTCTAGAGGAACCTGCATACCAAAATCCAGTATGCCCCACAGACCAACATTTCTCTAGTAATTGAACAAGGCACTAAACATGAATAAGAAGTTGTTGCAAAACTCAGGTAGCATATGCAAAAATCAACCTTGCTTCAGAGTCAAACTAGTAAACCTTGTTAGTTAGGCATTATAATCACCTTTCCTCCAGTGCAGCAAGTAACAGCACGTTCATTCCATGATAATGGGATTCCATCATAGCGGTTGTACATTCCACCATGCCCTTGTGTGGTCCCAACTCGATGATTTATAACTATATCAGCCATTGCTCTAACTTTGTGTGTTTTCATCTTGTTCAGTAAAGCTTTGAGCAGGTTCTCAGAACCATATGAAGAGTTAAGGGAATAAAGGTTCTGGGGAAGATAACCTGCCAGTCAAGAGAACAAATTTGGCATAATGAATAAGACCGCTTAGTCAAATAGCATAAAACCGAATCATCAATTTCTATATCAACCTTCTGGTGCAAATGAATGAGTTGGTGGGGGCAACCAAGCTGATGTGAAACCAGATTTCGCTATATCAGGAATCTTTTGCTCTAAGTTCCTCCACCAATCATGTTTATGAGACTCCCAATTAAAGGCCTGCAAAACAAATAATCACCATATAGATATCTGATTAAATACACTACGGCGGTTTAGGTTTTTGACTAAACTTATTTGAAAGACCTCATAAGCTCTAACTATAATTGTTACTGCCCATAAGTAGTGATCTTTTCTTAAAAGAAACTGGGGATTCCCTAACTTAACATATCATTATCAAAGGGTAAGTAATTTTTTTCTTTTATAAATGGTTATGTAACACATACAAGGAGCTTACTAGCTGAACTGGGGATTCTCTAGCTTAACATATCATTATCAAAGGGTAGAAAAGTTATTTCTTTTATCAATGGTTATGCAGCACATTCAAGGAGCTTACTAGCTCAACTAACACACACTTCCTCTGGCCCCAAAGCCACAATCCTCTTTGATAAGCTTGAGTTCGACCAAAATACAAAAAAGATAGACCATTTATCTACTAAGGTGAACATTGATAATTATCAATTGATGTCATATTTTTTAATCGGAACATCTTTATTGTGTCCATTATTCTAAATTTTTTAATTATTTTTTTATGTATTCCACTGCTGCATTCAGGAAACAATAACTGTTCAACTATCAACAAAACAATATTTCCAGGATGGAGGTCGTATATTTTCTGTCTGAGTGGAGCTGCTTCCTATGATTTAAAACATAAATAAACTAAAAAAAATTATGACAAAATTGAGTCACCAACTCACCTGTAATAGAACTTCTTTCCCATTGCGTATTGCTACACCTGCAAATAGGCAGAACCAATTAAGCCAGTGCTTTCAGACGTGTTCAACCTAAAATCTTATAGAATATCCATAGAAGCTACTAAAGCAGAATATGAATATTAACATTCATGAACTGCCAGATCAGTATCACTAAACTTCTAAGATCATTATCTGCAGGAATGATCTAATTGCTAAGTATTAGGATATAATATAACGTCTTCTAGACTTAGGTTTGTCATAATCTCAATTATTATAGTAGTTGCAGTGATTTCCTGCAGCGGAAGGCAAGTTAAAACCCTCCAAAGGTGGAACTAAGAAAACGTCTGTTCTGGTTTCAGTGCTTAAACCCTTAAAGACTAGCTAAACTATGTATAAAACTTTCTTTAGTGGTTGAAAATTCAAACAAAATTAAGCTAGCGTTTTTAAAATAAAGTAGTCATCAAATGTTTAAGAGGAATCATGTTATAAGCATATAAGTAACAATGTTATTAGTTACTATAAGAATATCATGTTAAAGACTGGGCAACTTAAGCTATGGGAAAAGTAAGAATTGCATATACCTAAAACATGGGTAAGGGAAGCTTAGTGACATCTAAATAGTGATTTTGGTTGACTAGATTTGTGTGTTTTATAAGCATAGAAAGAATGACTACAAACTTTTTAAAAAGCATACCAGGATCAGTTTGCCCATTACTTTGGCCCGATTCCTGCAGTCAGAGAAGAGATTATATCACTGATCTCATCTAGCTGCATATATGTGAATTTTAAAACTCAGTGTAACAGATCTGCACATCTGAAATTATGATGTCTGTACTTTTTGGCATCAAAGTCAGCAAGAAAACAACTAGAACAACTAATACTAGTCAGACTAGGGGGCACCTACATTGCCCATGTTGTATCACCAAGAAGTTGCAAGCCAGGAGGCGCTGATCAAAATGAAGCCCCTGCATCCACCAAAAGTAATTACAGTCAGTACGAGTATCATACAATAAATCAAGAAATTGACTGAGTCATAGCACGGAATATGATTAAAAAAACATCTCCTGGAAATGGGATGCTTATCCTGGGATTTCAAAGGTGAGAAAATGAACTCATCAGAAGTAGGATTTGGGGGTGAACCAGTCAAATTTAATTATCATATGCAATGCACCAAACATCATCTGCTAAACAAGTGTATAACTAATTGCAGAAAGGTTTAGAAAGTTTTGAATTCGATGTATGCGGCAGATTATGAATTGTTCATCGTACCAAAGCAGTTTGCCTAAGACCAAAAATGAAAAACTCAAAACAATATGCATGGTAAGGGAGAGCCTTTCATCCCACTACTCCGTAATTGGCTGACATGTAGAGCCACAATAGCACATTAATTCAGTAATACATGGTAAATTATGATACTGTAAACAGATAGTGACAAATCAAAAACCATAATTGCGAGAGAACGCACCGCGAATCTGCAGGCTCTTGAACAAACCGATTGCAGCGCGAACCCAAAGCGTTGATGTTCACCCCCTATATATAGATGGAGAAGAGATAAAAGTAGAGGAATCGGAATCCTGGAACAATTTTCAGCCATGAATGAGGAAAAAATGGAATCGCAAAAGTGAGAATTTAGGGTGAATATGATAAGGAACAAACTTGATCAACTCAAAATTGAACGTCTTTGAGCAAAGTGGAGCAGAGAATCGGGTTCAGAAAGCGGTTGGGCTTTCTTGAGAATCGATTCGATTCGACGTTGTTCGTCTGTTTTCAACGGTAAATGGAATGCGCGGTAACGCGTGGGTGCACCGAGTTGTGTAGTCCGGCACGCACAGGAAAACTCGATCATCAACAAATTGTACTATACATATATATAAACGGCTCATCTTTAGCCTAATAAAATGTGACAAGCTAGATTAAATCATTGGAACCTTATTAACACGATACCTCACAATCTTTATGTGAAAGTATTAATATCTTAAATGGAATCACTGCATAATATCGAATAATTATAATATTTATTTCTAAATTATTTAGAGGCAAAAGTTAAATTGACCATTCTTAAGCATATGTAGATGTTACCACAGAAATAACAATATAACAATTGTACACACTCATATCCAAATGCGCTTTTATATTTTATTTTGTAATATTTAGAGCTATGGGTGTGAACGCCTGAATTCTGTACCGGTACGGATGAATTTTGACTTCTGAGACCATATGGTTTCTAGCGGATTAGGCCATCTTTATCCCAGCCCCAAAAAATTCAGCCACAATTCAATTTTCAGCTGTCACGTCAGCATTTTACTTTTCAGCCACAATACCATTATCTCAACCCCAAAATTTCAGCCCCAAATCAGCAACAACTCATTTCTTATCATTTTTTCATTTTTTTAAAGCTTCAATTTTAGTTAGTTATTTTAATTAACTTATTTGTAAAATAAAGACAAGAAATTGGAAAG